>MU382718.1:0-99895 GCA_022495115.1 Xylaria castorea | reverse complement strand
AAAAACAGTATATATTAACAATTAATTTTTAAGCTAATAAAAAACAGCAAAAAGTTATACGTTTATAAAGTTATACGTTTATATTAATTCTTTATGTGTTTATATTAACTTTTATTTTAAAAAGTAAATATAAAAGATTACTTTTATTTATAATGTTAATTATATATATTAAATATATATTATAGTTTTATAATTAATGTTTAACGTATATATATAGTACGTACGTTTTTATAACAGTTATATTAGCTGCTTTTTTATATTATTTCCTTTTTTTTTAGTTGTTAGTTTTTAACACCAATTTTTTATTGTTAACTTTATTATTAATAAATATTTTAATACTTTTATAGTGCAACTTTTACATTATTGCTTTTTTTTATTTATATTATTGTTAAATATTTATATATTTATTGCTAATTGTTTTACGTATAATTGTTTAATTAATTTTATATATAGCAAACAAACAATATAAAAGTATTTATAGTTTTTTTATTTGTTGCTGTTTTTTTTTCTTTTTTTTTTTATATAGTTTATAATTTGTTAATTTTTAACTAAAAATTTTTATAATTGTTCTTTTTATTTTATTTTTTCGCTTATTACATTTTAACTATTTTTTTTTTAGCTATTAAACTTATTATATTTATATGTAAGCTTTTTATAAACAAATACGTTTTTAACGTTAAAAAAAGCTAGTTATATTTTAATTATAATATGTTAGCTAAAAAAAAAAAAAAAAAAAAAAAAAGTGTTAAAAATTACGTTATTAAAGCAAGCATGTTTTATAGTTTTTATATTATTAAAATATATTTTAATTTTTGTTTTTATTATTTATGCTTAAAAAGTTTTATATAAAAAACAAAGTATATTTTTTGCTTTTATAACTATATTGTTTGTTTTATTATTAGTTTTACTAGTTTTTTATAACTAATTGCTAAAAATAAATGCTAATTTTTTTATAAATTTTTAATAATTTAATAAGCGCAGCTTAAATTTTTACTGTTTTTAATATTATATTTAACAATAAAGTTATCCGTTATTTTTAAAAGCATGTTATTAATTTTGCTACTTTTTTTCGTTTTTATATTATAAGCTTTAGTTGTTATATATATGTTATTATTAAAGCAAGCTTAGCTTTTTATAAAATTATACTAAAAAAAAACGCGTTATTTTTATAGCTTTTAATTTTAAACGTTTAGCAATTATTTAAGCTAAATTTATTATTTTTTGCTGTTTTTTTACTTTTTAATTAAAAATAAACATTATAAGTTTTTAGCGTTTATTTTTTTATTTTTTATATAACGCTTAATAAAACTAATAATTATTTAGCACGCTTTTAAAAATAAGCTTATAAGCTTTAATAAAGCTTGTTACGCTTTTACTTTTGTTTAATTAAAGTACGTTTAAAACTTAGCTATTTATATATGCTTTAATTGTTGTTTTACTGCTTTTTATAACAACTTTAGCTTTGTTTGTTTTAATAACGTTAATTAAACTATAAAGCTTTATTATATTAGCGTTAATAAATTTTTAAACATTAGCTTTTTTTTTAAAAAAAAAAGGGCAAGCTGCTTGTAAATACTTTAACGAACATTTTAGTTAATTCTTTTTTTTATATTATTTATTATATTTTTTGCTATATTTATATTAGCTTAACTGTTTAAGCGTTAATAATAAAATAAATAGCTATATATTTAACAAAACGTAATATAGCAGTTATTAATATTTAACTTAAAAATTTTTCGAATTTCTTTTTTTTTTTTTTTTTTTGTTAATTAACTAATTGCTTGTTTTTTGTTTAACTATTGTTTTACGTTTAATTGCTGTTTGTTAGCAAACTTTCTTTTTTTTTTTTTTAATTAATTAGTTAGTTAATTAATTAATTAATTAATTATTATAATAATAGTTTGCTTTTTTAAATTACTTTTTATTTTTTAATTAAATAATTAAACTAATTGTTTATTAATAGTTAACTTTAGTTATTTTATTTAATATAAAACTTTTTTGCTTTTTTTTTATATTTTGCTAAAAAACTTTTTATATTTACTAAATATTTTTTTAGCTTTTAAATATTATATTTTATAAGCTACTTTTTTTATTTAACTAAAAATTTTAGTTTACTTTTGTTTTTTTAATAATATATTATATTTTTAACTATTTATTTTTTTTGTTTGTTTTTTAACTTTAAAAGTTTTGTTTGTTTTACGCTCGTTTAATATTTAGTTTATAGTTTTAATAATAATATAAAAAACATATTATAAACTTTAAAATATTATTTTAGCAGTTTTACTTAATAAGCTTATAAGCTAATTTTTTTTATAATTTTAACTTTTATATATATTAAAGCTAACTTTTTTTTATATTTAAATTAAAAATAGCTTATTAATAGTTTAGCTATATTTTTAACTATATATTTTTTAAAAATACGTTTTTTGTTATAGTTTTTTTTTATAGTTTTTATAGCTTTTTTTTAATGTTTATTAAACGTTTGTTTAACTGCTATAGTTTTTTAAAGTTTTTTTTTAACTTTTTATATTTTAAACTATATTTTTTTTAATATAAAGTTTATAATTGTTAAATAATAACTATATAAAGCTTTAAAAAATAAACATTTAATAATAATATATATATTATTATTATATATAAATTTTACTTTTAGTAAAACTTTAGTTTATATGTTTAATTTTTATATAATATACGTTTATAAATATTTTTTTAATATTTAATAAACTTTTTTAGTTTAACTATTAGTTTATAAATGTTATATAGTTAACAACTGCTGTTTAATCTTTTTTTTTTTATAAAATTTTTTTTAAAATTTATTAATAATTAACTTATTTTTATTATTAATAATTTTTTTTAAAAACTTAAATTAATATTTTATTTGTTTATATAATATTTAAGCTAGTTTTATTACGTTAAATGTTTTTATAATAAATATAAATAGTAAAACTTTTATAAATTAGTTAACAATTATTAAAACTATATTATATTTAATTTTATTTGTTTTATTATAAATAAGTAAACTTGTTATAAAATTTAAGCTAATTTTTTAAAATAGTTAGTTTAATAAAAGCAATATTTACAATTTTTTATATAGTTTATACTTTAGTTTTTATATATTATTATATGTTTAATATTTTATAATATAATTATAAACGTTTTGTTTAAGTTTTTTTTAATAAAACTTTTTTGTAAACAATTTAACTGTTTTATTTTTTTTAATATATTTAACTTTAAAGTTATTATAATATTAATATATAAGTTGTTTTAATAAAACTTTTTAGTTTAAAATAACTAACTAATTTTTAAACAATAAAATTTTTTTATAATTAACGTAATAACTTTTTTATATATTAGTTTATTAGCAAGCAATTTTTAAAAGTGTTATAAAGTTTAAGTTTTTAGCTTATAGTTTTTTAACTATTTTATAAAATTTTTAAAAAGCTTTTAATTAAAATACTGTTTTATTTTTAGCTAATTTTTTAGCTATAAAATATAAAACATATTAGTTATAAATAATAGCTTTAACGTTTTTTTTTAATAACGTGTTTATAGTTTAATTAACATATGTTTAATTTAACTTAATTATTGTTAATATATATATTATTATTATTATATATATTTTATAAATAAAACATTTATAGTTATATTTTTTATTTTAGTTGTTTTAAAAGTTATTTATAGTTATATAGCAAAAGTTCGGTTTTTTATAAGCTTTTAAGTTTATTATTTAAACTATAGTTGTTAAAAAATTTTTTAAGTATTATTTACTTAATGTTTTTTTGCTAGCTTTAACTATTTAGTTAATAGCTTGTTTTTTTTTTTTTAATTATAAAACTATAGTTATTACTTATTAAATTTATACTAATAGTTCGTCCGCTAGTTATAGTTTTTTTTATAATATAAAAATTACGTTTTTATATTAAATTTTGCTTATTATATAATTAAAACGTTTAAATAATTTATTTATAAAATTAATAGCTTTTAAACAATATTATATATTAAAGTTAAACTAAGCTAACTTATAAACTTATTGTACTAGTTTTTTATAAAAGTTTTGCGCTAAAAAATTAACTATATTTTAAAAAGCTATATAGTTTATTTATATAATAAAAGTATAAGTTATTCTTTTTAAATATTGTTTTTAATATTTATAGCTTTTTATTATAACTAATAATTTTTATTGTTTTATAGCTTATTTATTTTTAATATTTATAAGTTTACGTAACTAATATATAACTAGTTATTATATTAATTTATATAATTAAAACAAAATATTAAATATTGTTTTTATAAAAGCATTAGTTTTTATATATATTTTACGCTTGTTGTTTTAATGTTTAAAAATAGTTGTTAACATAAATGTTTTTTTAATTTTTTCGAAAGCTAAGTTAACTTTTTTAGTCCATTTAAATAACAACTAATTTATAGCTATTTTATTTTTTAATAAAGCTATTATTAATATAGCAATATATAAATATTTTGCAATAAACTTTTCATAAAAGTTTATAAAACTTAAAAATATTTATATATTATATATTAATTATAGCGCTTTTTATTTATAAATTATATTTATTTAGCAACTATTTATTTTAATATTTTTAATATTAATAATAAAACTTAAAAATTTAAACTTAGTTTTAAAAAACTTATATTTTAAAAGTTTAACAAATAAATAATATTATTTTAGTTGTTTATAAACTATTTAAAAATATTTTTTATATTGTTTTATAATGTTTAAAAAAATTATAATATTATTTAATTAAATTATATAAATATAGTTTATTATTTTTGCTAATGTTTTATATATATATAATTAAAACGTTATTAATATGTTTATTAGCTTAAATAATATAACTATATATTTAAAATAACTATAATATGTTTAAAAAGCAGTTTTTTATTTATTACTTAGTTTAATTTAAATATAATAGTATATATTTTTAAAGTTTAGCTTAAAAAACATTTTTATAGCTTTTAGTTAGTTTATAATTTTTAAAATTAATAGTAATAAATATTAATTTTTTGCTATAATTTTGTTTAATTTTTTATAGTTTATATATAAACGTATTATTTTATTTTTTTTAAATATAAACAATATAAATACTTTTATATTTGCTTTTAAATAGCGTATTTTTTTGCTTTTTTAGTTTTTTGCTAAATATTTTTTAAGCATTTTATGCTAAGTTTTTATAATAAAATAAATTAAACTAAAAAGTATTTTAGCTTTTTTTATTAAGTTAATAATATGTTTTGTTTTTTATAATATAAATAATTTTTTTGTTGTTTGTTTAAAATATATATAAGCAAAATTGTAAAAACATTATAAAAAATTTATTTATATAATATTTTTTATAACTAAATTGTTATTAATTTTTTTAAAAAATAGCTTTTTTTTTAATTTAACTTATATTAAGTTTATTATAAAAGCGCGTTTATTACTAACTATTATATTAACAAACTTTTTTAAGTTAACTTTTTTAAACTTTTTAAAATATTATTAATTTAATATAATGTTTAAAGTTATTTTTAATTGCTTTATTTTTAGTTTTAAAAATAAAAACTTAAGCGTTAACTAGTTATATTTAATTATAAAAAACATTTATATAAAAGTTTTAGTAATACTTTTTATATTTATTATTTTTAAAGTAGCTTTATAAATGCTTTAATATTTTAATACTTTTTATTAGCTTTAAACAAAAACGAAATTAATACGTTAATTAATTAAAGCTTTTTTTATGTTAAGTTTTTATATATTATATTAATTTATATTTTAAAGAGTTAATATAAACGTATAAAGAATTAATATAAACGTATAACTTTATAAACGTATAACTTTTTAATTAGTTTAATTTAAAATTTGCTTTATAATACATTTAGCTATAATAGCTTTATTTATTAACTTAATGCACTTAATTATAGCTTATAAACTTTTTAATTGCAAACTTTTTAATTATAAACTTTTTAATTATAAACTTTTTAATTATAAACCTTTTAATTATAAACTTTACATTTAAAGTTATTTGTAAACTTTTTAATTATAAACCTTTTAATTATAAACCTTTTAATTATAAACTTTTTAATTATAAACCTTTTAATTATAAACTTTTTAATTATAAACCTTTTAATTATAAACTTTTTAATCGCAAACTTTACATTTAAAGCTATTCGTAAACCTTGCAAAGTTTATTGCAAAAAAGTAATTATAAAAAGTGTAAATAGCTTTAAATGTAAAGTTTACAATTAAAAAGTTTATAATTAAAAGGTTTATAATTAAAAAGTTTACAATTAAAAAGTTTACAAATAGCTTTAAATATAAGTTAACAATTGTAAAGTTTACAATTAAAAAGTTTATAATTAAAAAGTTTATAATTAAAAAGTTTACGAATAGCTTTAAATATAAGTTAACAATTGTAAAGTTTATAATTAAAAAGTTTATAATTAAAAGGTTTATAATTAAAAGGTTTATAATTAAAAGGTTTACGAATAGCTTTAAATGTAAGTTAATAATTGCAAAGTTTATAATTAAAAGGTTTATAATTAAAAAGTTTACGAATAGCTTTAAATGTAGGTTAACAATTGCAAAGTTTACAAATAGCTTTAAATGCAAAGTTTATAATTAAAAGGTTTATAATTAAAAAGTTTACAATTAAAAAGTTTATAATTAAAAGGTTTATAATTAAAAAGTTTGCAATTAAAAAGTTTATAATTATAAAAGCTTGTTTTACTAGTAGTTAATTTATAGTTAAATGTAAGTATAATTTAAACAATTATAAAAACAAAGTGTATTAACAATTAATTTTTAAGCTAATAAAAGCTTATAAAAAGTTATGCGTTTATAAAGTTATATGTTTATATTAATTTTTTATGCGTTTATATTAACTTTTATATTTTAATGTTTATATTTATTACTATATTTTTTAGCTTTTTATTGCTACTTAGTTATAATACTTTATAAGCTTTAAAAAGCTTACTTATATTAAACGTTTTAAACTTTTTAACTAAAATAAATTAAATATATATTTTTATTTTAGCTTGCTTTTTAGCTTTTTTTAACGTTTAATTATACTGTTTATACGTTTTATATACGTTTTAACTTTTTAAATATAAACAATTATATTTTATATATTTAGCAACTTTTATTTAACTATTATATTTGTTTTTTATTAAAATAGTTTTTTGCTAAATATTTTAGTTTTTAATAATAATAACAAATTATTAGCTTATTGTTTTATAATTTTTATAATTTGCTATAATTAACATTTATTTAACAATTATATTGTTTATATAGCTTTTTTTTTAGTTTATTTATTTAAATATTATTTATTATAGCGTAAAGTTTTATAAAACTATTAATATAAAATTTTTTAAGCTTAGTTTTATAAGCTTGTTTTATTACTATATGTTTTATTGTTTTTTTATTTTATAAAATATAGTAATTATATTTTTAAATAAAACTTTTTATTAAATAAAAGCTTTTTTAATTTTGTTTTAAAGTTTATACTAATAATTAAAAGCTAGCTTTAAATTGTTTTTAAATTAATATTTTTTTTTTAGTTTTTATATTAAAACTTGTTATTTAAAAAAAAAGTTTTTTAAAAATTCGTTTTTTTTTTAGCGCAGTTTTATTAACTGTTTTTAAAAAATGCGTTTAAATAGTTTAAAATTTATATTTTTTTGTTTAATAAACTTTTAAAAGTTCGTTAAAGTTATATTTAACTTTAAATTTATATATTTAAACGTTTTATAATAAAATTGCTAATTAGTTTAAATATTTTATATTATTTAGCTTAATGTTTATATAATTTAAATAGCTTTATTATGTTTAAGCTTTTATTAGTTGCTTTTTTTAATAATAACAATTTAGTTTTTTATTTTAGCTATAATAACTTTTTAGTTAAGCTTTTTATAATTATAAATAAACGTTTTTATATTGTTTTAAATTATTATATAACTAGTTTTTAAACTAAATAGTTTTATTAGTTGTTTATTTAATAGTATATTTTAAGCTATTAATTATAATATTTATATTAGCATTTTTTTAAGCAGTAATTAATTGTTATATAATTATTTGTTTAAAAAATAAAACTTTTAATATTTTTTATTATATAATAGTTTTATATAATTTTGTTTGTTTTTAAAAGTTTTGCTTTTATTATTATAAGTTAGTTTTTAGTTAGCTTTTTTATAACTATAGTTTAATTATATAATAGTTTATAACTATATAGTTATTCCGATTTTTTACTGTTTAAATATTACGTTATAATTATTTAAATATAAAAATAAAAAAGTGTTAAAGGTTTATTTATAAAGCGTTTATAATAGTTTTATAAAATAATATATTAAATTTTAAAAAGTAAATATAAAAAATTACTTTTACTTATAATATTAATTATATATGCTAAATATATATTATACTTTTATAACTAATGTTTAACGTACGTACGTAATACGTACGTTTTTATAACAGTTACGTTAACTGCTTTTTTATATATATTATAATATTATAATTAAAGTAAACTATTTTAAGCTTTTCGTTATTATAGTAATATTAAGCTATTAAACTTTTTAAAATATTTAATAAATATATAAAACAAGTTTAACTTATAACAGTATTTTTTTCGGTTTTTATTGCTTTTAATATATTAGCAAAATAGCTAAACATATGTTTTTTTATGCTTAAAAGCTATAATTTTTTTAATTATAGCTAAATAATTAAAAAAATATAATAAAACTTTTAAATAGTAATACTAAATAAAATAATTTATATAGTTTATATATTAAACTTAATATTTAAGTTGTTTACTTATAGTTTATTAAGCTATTAGTTAATAAGCACTTTATAAGTATTTAAAACAACTTATTATATTAGCTTTTGTTTTTATAAATTAAACTTTATATAATTTATTATATAGTTTACTGTTTTTATTAACTATATTTTTTATATAATTATTAACGTTTATTTAATAAATATATGCTTTTTTTTTATTACAGTTTTTTTTATAGCTATTGCTTAAGCTATAGCTAATTATTAAAGGTTTAAAAAGTTACGCAATTTTCGAATTTTATTTTGCGCTTAAAAAATAGTTAAATATTTACTATTTACTTTATTTTTAATTATAAAAAAAGTAAAATTAAGTTAATTATAATGCTAAATATTAATATATTTATAGTTATATTGTTTAACGCTTTTATATAAATATAAATATATATTTAACTAAAAAGTTAATATATATTAATATAAATATTATATTTAATATATAATAAATATTTAATAAATAAATAAAAATATATTATATATATTATGCTATAGTTTTAATTAAAAAGTTTAAAATAAATGCTTTTTTTTTATAACGTATATAATGTTATATTAATAAATTAATAGCTAAAATAATACTTTAATATTATTAATTATTATTTTAATTTATATAGCTTTATTAAACTATTTGTTTAATAATTTTAAGCTAAAAAAAACAAGTATTTAAAAAAAATGTTAAACGTTTTTAAAAAAAGCTTTTAGTAAAGTTTTAATAAGTTTTTGTTTAATATTACTAGTATTTTTATTATTAACGTTTTATAAAATATTGTTATTTTTAACAAACAAATGTTTTATAAAAAAATTGTTAATATTTAAACGGTTTATATTAAGCAAAATATTTTATAAAATAACTTTTTAGTTTAAAATAATATATTTGCTACATTTTATAATGTTTGTTTTAAATAATATAAAGTTGTTTTAATTTATATAGTTTTAATAAAAATTTATACGCTTTTAAATATTATTTTTAAAAAACTTTTTAAAAATAAAATATTTAACAAATGTTAATTATAAAACATTAGTTAAGCTTTTTTTTTAATAATAAAGTTTTATAAACGTAAATATTTACTACGTTAAATAAAGCTAAATATATAGTAAATATTTGTTTATTTTTAATTACTTACTTTTATTTTTAACTTTTTTTGTTTTATTAATAATAACTGCTTTTTTTTTTTTTGCTTTTTTATAGTTTAATTTATTTTTAATATAATTTTTACTATATTACGCGTTTAAGCGGATTAAAATAAGTATATAAAAGACTTAATCTTTTATTATAAAGCTAGCTATAAAAAATAATTTATATTATTAAGCTACAGCTGTTCTATAGCTGTTTAACAAGTGCTACCTTAATCCTTTAGTTTAACGGAAGGTTTAACGGAAGCTAAAGAGTTCAAGGAGTTTAGCAGTAGCTATAATATTTCCTTTTTCTTAGCCAAAAAATAGTAAAACGTCCTTGTTTTATAGCAACCTTGTTTGCTTTATTTATGCGTTTAGTAATTAAAGCAATAGCTACTTATATAATTTGTTAAAAAAGTAAAAGCTATAAGCTAGCAACTTAATAATAAAATAAGTAAAAAAAATAAAATAGGAAAAAAAAAGTACGTTTGTTTTATTAAAAAGTAGTTATTTAGCAAATGTTAACTGTTGTTTTATTTTTAAAAAATTAAAAAAAAGTAGTATATATTAATTATATAATGTTGTTAACATTTATATTTATAAAAATAAATAGTATAAGTTATTTAGCGAAAGTAAGTAAAAAAAAAAAAAAGAACAAAATTATAAAAACTAGTTTTTTTAGTTTTTTAAGCTAGCTAACTAAAAGCTTTATTATTATTGTTTAATTAGTTAGTTTTATAGTTTTTATAAGTTCTATAGCTTTATGTTTACAAATAATAAGTAATTATGCTAAAGTAAAACTTTTACGGATTAAAAATAGTTTATATAAGCGTTAAATAACGTAGTACGTAATAGTTGTTAGTTAAAAAGCGTTAAATAAACGTTTAATTACTGCTAGTTATTTATATTTAAAAAATTAAATACTTGTTTGTCCTAAAAATTAAATAGCTTATTGTTTTACATTTTTACAATATTAAACTTAATAATATTTAGTTTTGTTAATATAATTTTAGCTAATTTATAGTATACGTTAAATAACTTGTTTAAATTGTTTTTAATATTTTGTTATGTTTGTTAAACTTTAATAACTGTTGCTTATACAACTAATAGTTTTTTTTGCATTTTGTTTGTTTTAATATTTATAATACGTTTAACTGTTTTAATAAAAATGTTTTTATTTTGTAAACTTTTTTGCTGCAGCGTTTTTTGCAAAATTTCGCAAATTTTGCTTTCGATCAGTTTATTATTTGTTCCGTTTTTTAGCGCGTTATAAATTATAAAATCTATTTAATTTAAAATTAGGTTATAAAAGTTTATAATATAATTAAATAAGCGTTAAAAGTTGTTTTTATAAAATGTTTAAACTATATAAACGTTTGCAGCAACTTTTAAACAAATAATAAGCATTAGCTATAAGTTTTCCGTTTTTGCGTAATTTTTAAACCGTATTATATTTAAAGCTTGTACTGCTTTTTCGTTAAATAATATAAATAGCTTTCGGTTTAATATTTGTTTAATAAATAAAATAAAGTTATTTTTTAGCTTTTTAGTTAATAAGTTTAACATATTTGTTATTAAATATATTATACTTTTTTAGTATGTTTTTTAGTATAAGCGATTAAAATATTTAGCTTGTTAACTTAGTATAATTAGCAAGCTTTTTAAAATATTTAACAAATTAAAATTTAAAATAAATTATAGTTTAAAAAATAACAGTTAATTAACTAGTAGTTAAATAATTAGCGGTTAGTTTATAGTTTTAACGGACGGATTTTAGTTAGCTGTTATGTTTGCTTATAACTTTAGCTTTTTAACATTAAGCGCTGCTGCTTATGCTATAAAATTAATAAAATCTTGTTTTATAATATTAAAAAAAATGTTTTTGTTTTTTTGCTGCTTTAATGTTTATAATATTATTAGTATTATTTTTTAATATAAAATTTTTGCTTTTTTTACTTATTTTTTTTAGCATTATAAAATAATTTTTTTTAATAAATTAGCAAATATTTATATAATTTTTACTGTATTAACTTTTTTTTAAAGCTTTAATAAAAATATATTATGCTTATTTTTTACATTTTTAATAATATAAATAGCTTTCTAAAATTTTAGATCCGTATAGCTTACTCGAATATTTGCATTATTTTTTTATTTTTTTTTAGATTTTTGTTAAATAGCTATAGTTAGCTAAAGTTTTGTTTTACTTTAAAGTTTAATATTAAATAGTTTATTAAAAAGTTAAACACGCGCTAAATATTTTATAACTTTTATAAAATTTATTTATTAGCGTAATAAAATAATTATAAAAAGCTATTTTTAATAATTTTTCGAACTGTTAGCTGTTTTTAATAGTTGTTCGTTTTAGTTTAGTTTATTAGTTATATATAACGTTTATTGCTTGCTTAATTTAATGTTTTTTATAAAAAAAGTTGCAAAAAATATATATTTAATGCTTTACTATATTATATATTTAGCTATTTAATTTTAAATCCGGTTTAAATTAATATTGTTTTTAAAGCTAAAAAATAAAAACTGTTAGTTTAAAAACAGCTAGTTGTTTTGTTCGTTTTTTGCGCTATTTATGTTTAAAATAATAGTTATTTATAGGTTAACTATTTAAGCGCTTGTTTTATTGTTGTTATTAAATGCTTTAATTAATTAATTTTTTATAACTAACATTTAGTTGTTTTATTACGTTAGTTTGTTTAATAAAGCAGCTTTATTTATAAAATATAATATTATTTAATAACTATAGCTTGTTTATTAAAAAGCGTATAAAAGGTTATATACGTGCGCTAGTTATGCTTAAAAAATAAAAAGCAAAAAGTTGTATAAAAAGTAAGTAAAAAAAGTTATATAAAAAATAAGCGGAAAAAGTTATAAAGTTAGTTTTATAAATTAGCTAGCTTATATATTGTTATATAATAGTTATATAGCTGTTTAATTAAATTATAGTAGTTAAATTTAAATGTTAGTTTTAAAAATAACTATAATTAGTTTTTATTTGTTTATTACTATATTTATTAATATTAAACTGTTTTTATTAATATTTTATAGTTTTGCTTTAAGTTTATTTTTTAAAAATTTGTTTTATTAATTATATTTATAAATAAGTTTTTTTACATTTTATATTAAAATTTCACGAAAATATTATTAGTTATATATTAAATTATATTTTTTTTATTAAACTAAGTATTTTAGTTATAGTTTTTTTCCTTATTTGTTAGTCCGTTATTTAACTAGTTGTTTTATTTTATATAATTTTTACTAGTTATTGTTTTTGTTAATATATATTTAGTTTAGCTTTAATTATTGTTTATTATATAAGTTTTTAGTTTTAAGTTTTAAATATAACTAAGCTATAAATATAGTTTTATAAACTTTTTAATGCTTTAAAAAGTTTAACTTATAAGCTAAGTTTTTAACCTTTTTAATAATAGTTAATAGTTTAACTTTTTGCTATAATTATTTTTTAAAAAGCTATTTTAATAAATAGTATTTTTTGTATAGTTTTAAATAAACTTTGTTTTTTACGTTATATTTAGCTAGTTAATATTTTTTATTATATTTTATTTTTATTTTTGCAGCAGCAAAGTTTATTGTAGCTTATGTTTTTTTTTAATATATTTTTCGGACTGCTTTATAGTTTATTGCTATTTTAAAGATTTTTATAATTAATAATAATGTTATTAGTTTAAATTTTATTATTATTTTGTTTAATGTTTGCTTTATAGTTTTTTGTTTAAAATTATTAAAAGCGTACTATAGTAAAATAATAATCGATATTTATAAAATATTAAAGCTAAAGTAGTAATATTAAATAGCTATTTTAACGTTTTAATTTTTTTGTTTTAACTATTCGTTTGTTTAAAAATAATATGCTGTTAAATATTTTAGTTAAATATTTATTTGTAAAAATAATATTGTTTAAAAGTTAAACAAAAATTTCGCGTTTTAATTTATAATAATAACTTTTAAAATGCTTTAGTTCGCAAATAATAGCATTTTAGCTACTATTTTTGCCTAGTTTTTTATAATATATTATATATTATTAAATATAAATAGTATTTTTTTGCTATATTTATATGTTATAGTTAGTAAAACATTATATTTATTAAAATTTTTTAGTTTTTATAGTGTATTTTATGCTAATACTATAAACATTTTAACAATAAAATTTATAGTTATTATATAAAAAAGTAGCAGCTTTATAAATATTAGCTATAAAACTTTAAGTAGTTTTTTTTTGTTTGTTTTATTATTAAAATATATTAAACAGTAGTTAATATATTTTTTTATACATTTTATTAAATTTTATATTATAAAACTTTCTAGTTTTTAAATTATTTGTTTAATGTTAAAGTAATATTTTTTATTATAAGCTATTTTAAAGATTTTATTTACGTAGCTTTTTAAAATAACTAGCTTTTATTGTTTTTTAACTAAAATATAATATAATAAACTGTTATAGTTAATTTTAAAGCAGTAACTTTTTAGCTTTTATAAGCTTGCTATTATTTTGTTTAATTTTTTGTTTTATAAATAACTTTTAACTAGCTTAATTTTAAATTTTTTATTTATTTATATTATACTTATAATATATGCAAATGTTTTAGCTATATTGTTTAGTTTAAATTTTTAATTGTTTGCTATTTTTTAACAGTTTTTATTGTTGTTTATTATTAGCAGTTTAAAAAGTGCGTTTAATATAAGGTTAAATTGTTTTAAAATATATTTAATATTTAGCTAGTATTAGTTTAAATAAACTAATGCTATTATAAGTTATAGGTTTATTTTTATAACGTTAACTATTGTTAAATTTTTTTGCTATATTATGTTTTTTGTTGTTTAATAGTTTATAAAAACTAAAATATTTTTTTAACAGGATTATATTTGCGGTTTTAGTTAATAGTACGTTTAAATTAAGCATAAAACTTTTAGTTTTATAGCTTAATATTTTTTTTCTATTTTTATAAATATTTTGCTAAAAAAAAAAATAAGCTAAATTTAGTTAATAAGTATTAGTTTTTTATTTTATTTGTTTATTAAATAAAAAGCTATAATTTTATAGCTTTGTTTTATTAATATGTTTATTTTAAAAAAAACTTGTTTTATATAATTTTAATAAACTAAATATAATTTTTATATTAAATTATATTATAAAATATTAAAACTTTGTTTTTTTACGTTTATTAGTTCGAACTTTTAATAAAACGTTTATTTTCTTTTTGCTGTTATATTTTGTTTTAGTATTTTGTCCGTTTTTTATAACTTTTTTAACATATCGGTTTTTTTTTGTTATAAAAAGTAAATTTTTTGTTAAAACTATAAAATATATTTATGTAGCTAAGTTGTTATACTAATATATATTTTAAGCTTTTTTAACGTTTTAAAAAACTTAATTTTTTATATAGTTTTACTTTTGTTTTTTATAATATAAGTTTTTTGTTTATTTACTTATAAGCTTAATAAGTTAACTAATAAATAGCTATAAAATAATTTCTTTAATAATAATATAAGTTTAATGTTTTAAAACTTTTAAAAAACTTGTGTTAAATGTTTTAAATGTTTTTTTTTAAAATTACTATATATTATAATATTATTTATATATGCTTAGCAAAATGTTTAAAAGTTTTTAAGTTTAATATTTATAAACTATTGTTTAAAAGCTAAGCTGTTTTTAAATTTTATTAGTGCTACTTAAAAAATTTTTAAACTTTTCGAAAATATAATAACTATTTTGTTTTTATGCTTAAAGTAAACTAACAGCTAATAAAAAAATAATGCTATATTAAATACTATTAAAATTACTTTTTTTTAAATATTTTTAATAATGTTTTTTTATGTTAGTATAAGCTATATATTAAGTATAACAAGCAAGTTTAAAGCGTGCAAGTTTACAACTATTTTGCTTTTATGCTTGCTTTAAAACGTTTTTTATATAACAAAAACTAAACATTTAAAAAAAGTAAGTTTTTGTATTTAGTTCAGCTTTTTTTTGTTATATATAAAATTAAAAGTATTATTTAATACTTATTTATTTTTTAAGCTAAGTTTATATGCTTTTGTTTTTATTTGTTAGTTTTATTATTTTTAAACAAAGTTTATTTTTATTTTTTCGTTTTTAAAAAGTTAAATTATACTTTTGCTAATTTATACGTTATATTTTTTAAGTAGTTAAATTTTAACGTTTATAAAGTTTAAGTTCTTGTTTAATATATATATTTTATATTTAGTTGTTTTTGCTAGTACGTTTTTTAGTTGTTTAAGTTTTGCATTATTATTAGCTTATAATAAGTTTTTTGTTTATATATTATTTTTTGTTTACAAATGCTAAATGTTATTTTAGTAAGTTGTTAAATTATTTATAATTTAGTTTATTAAATCGAATTTTTAGCTAAAAAATGCTACATTATAAGTATATGTTTTAAACTAGTTAACTTATTATTGTTTGTTTATTTATAAGTTTTTTATTATTTTTAGTTATATTTTTTTTTAAAGCTTAATTAGTTTTATTGTTTTATTTTAATAAATAATAAACTTTAATAATTTTTTGTTTAATATAACGTTTAATGCTTTACTTGCTATTGCTAAAAAAGCATATTTTTTAGAACATTTATTATTGGTTTATTATAAAAAGTTAATATATTAAACTAATATTAACATTATAGTTCTTAGTTAAATAGTAATATTTTAATCTGTTGTTATTTTTTAGCGTATTAAAGTAGCTCGTTTTTTAATTGTTATTAAAACTTAAGCTTTTTTAGCAGCGTTAATAATTAGCTATTGTTCGAATATATTAATAGTAACTTTATATGTTTTTATTTATAAAGTGCTTAATAATAGTTTAAGCTTTAGTTTATTATTAATTTATATTTTAACTGTTATATTAATGTTAATGTTTTTTTTATATTATGTTTTTGCTAAAATGTTTATTATAAATATTGCTTTTTGTTTTATATAAACTAGGCTGCTTATTTTGCTAACAGTTGTTTTTTTTGCAAGTGTTATAATTTAAAATTTTTTGCTTCCGGTTGTTAGCTAGTAATTATTAACTATAATATTAAACGCTTTTATATTAACATAAACAATGTTTATTTGCTGTTTACTTATAAGTTTTAAATTTATTTTAATATAAATAAATTTAGCTTTAAAGTTGTTATAGTTAACTAGTTTTAGGTTAAAAACTATTATATAAATATTTTACGTTATTTTTTGTGTTTTTTGCTTTAACATAAGTTTTTAGCTATTATTGTTTTTTTTATAAACTGTTTATTATGTTATTTAATATGCTTGTTTTTCGTTAGTTTTTATTAAGTTTTTTTATTATATAGCTTTAGCTATTTTTTATATATAAGTTTTATTAGTTGTTATACTTATTATATATATATTTTTATATATATAATTTATATATTTGTTATATAAAAAGAAAATTTTATAGCATTTATTACATATTTAGCGATTTTTCGTTGTTACTTATTAAAACGTTTTAAAATAAAATAAAGTATATTTATTAACTAAGTTAATATAATCTATTTTTTTGTTATTAGTTAAGTTTTTTATTATATAATAGCTTTTATTTATTAATTATGCTTTTTTAGCTTTTAATTTTTTATTGTTTATAACAATATATGTTTTACACTTATAATATGCTTGTTAATTGTTTTGTTTTCCTTAAATCTATTAGCGCTATTTTTGGAATAGTTTACTATATTGTTCGCTAAACTAAGTTTTTTTGCGTTTGTTATTTTAACTGCTTTTATAATTGTTATTAGTGCGGCTACAATATTTGCGTTTAAAGTTTTTACGTTTAAAGTTTTTACGTTTAAAGTTTTTACGTTTATAAAGTTTGCTATATTTAAAATTTCCTTATATATTAAAAGTGCCCTAAAAATAAAATGTTATAGTTTTGTTTCGGTTAGCTAAATATTATTGCTGCTGTTTATTAGCTCCGTAGTAAAATTGTTCGTTTTTTAACTAAAGATTTAAGTTGTTCGTTTTAAGTTTTTGTTTATAGTTTGTTTTATAAGTATAAACTACTAGTGCTAGCAGCATTAGTTTTAAATTAATTAATAGTTGCTATAGTTTTACTATTATTTAGCTAATTATTAAACGCAGGTTATAATATTATTTTATTTTTAATTTGTTTAATAGTTCGTTTTTATATACTTTTAACTTTTTTTTTAAATAAGCTAAAAAATTGTTTAGTTAAAATACGTTAGTTAGTTTTACTACAAGTTAGCAAAAAGATAAATATAACAAATTATAAACTTTTAATATTTGTTGTTTTATAATTATACGTTTAGCTATACAAGCTAAACAAAAAATACCTTTAGTTTAATTATATATTAATTTGTTAAACTAAACTTTATTAGCTAAAAAAATAAAGCTAAAATTTTTAAATTAATTTAGTGCGTTTAATATATTTAGCTTAAATTTTTCGATAGTTTTATTTAGCGCTAAATTAAGGTTTGCTAGTAGCGTTTGTTTAGTTTTAAATATAATTTTGCTTATTTATTACGCTTAAGCAAATCTTTTAAATAGCTATAAATAGTTTTACTAGATAACATTTTAGCGGGCTATATTTTTAGCATACTTTTTAACATTATTTTCGAAAAAATAAACGTTTTTTTAATAAACGTTTGCGCTTATTTATACGTAGTTTTTAATACTAAAAAATTGTTTAACATAAAAATTAAAATAACTAACGTTATTTAGTTTTTATTAAAATAAACTTTTTTTAAATTTTAATTTTTTTATAACATTAATAAACTTTTCGAATTTTTTTATAAAAGCTTAAACGCTTTCGTTTTATAGTATAGCTATTAAAGCGTTAAACTATTGCTGTTTT
This sequence comes from Xylaria castorea, assembly GCA_022495115.1. Lineage (NCBI taxonomy): Eukaryota > Fungi > Ascomycota > Sordariomycetes > Xylariales > Xylariaceae > Xylaria > Xylaria castorea. The sequence continues at coordinate 81,113 of MU382718.1, read as the reverse complement.
TATTTTCCGTTAAAGTTTGCTATATTTATAAATGTTTATATTTTTTAAAATTATATTGTTTAGTTTACAGTTTATATTTAATAGTTAACTATTAAATAATATGTTTAAAATATATTGTTTGCTATTAATAAAAGCTTTGTTTAGCTTGCTAAATTTATAAGCAGTTTTAGCTTAGTTTATATATTTTTATAAATAAATTTATAAGTATAACTGCTATTAGTTTAAATAAATATGTTAGTCCGTAATATATTTGTTGTTTAAGTTTTTTTAATAGTTAAACGTAAATAGATCGGTTTATTAACGTTTTTTTGTTATAAAAAAAAAAGTACGTTTAATAAAACAAAAGCAAAAAATGTTTTATTAGCTAAGCGAAAAGCTTATAGTTTTATGCTTTAGCTAACAAATAGTTGTTTTAGCAAAAACGGAGTAAATAAAGTACGTAGTTAAAATAACGTAAAGTTTAAAAAAAATGGTTACTTTTTACAATATGTTTAACGTTTTGTTTAAATGTTATATTAAATATTTTATAAAATAAAAGCAGCATATAAAAGTTGTACTTATATAATAATTTAATTAAACGTTTATTTATTTATTTTTTATTAAGCTAAATATTTAAGCAAAAAAGCTAATAATTTAGTTTGCTGTTTTATAGCTAATTAAAGTATATACAAATATAAATATTAATTTGCTATTTTTTAAAGTTTATTTTAGAGTGCTAGTTATATGTTTTATGTTTATAAAATAAAAGTGTTATTTAAATCTTAGAAAAACTTATAGATTTTTATATAACTTTTAGCAGTTTATTCGTTTAAAACTTAGTTTTAATTAGTGGATTATATAAGCTTAACTATATACTTTTTATTTAAAGCGGTCTAAATTATTAAATAAAGTAATTGCTTATTATTATAAAGTTTAAAAAAAGGGTAAAAAATTATTATCGGTTGTTCTATAGGAAAGTTTGTTAACTATATAAAAAAAGAGCTGTTTAATTTACGTCCAAAAAAAAGTTGTTTTTTACTTTTGCTGTTTATTTAATGTTTTTATAAGGTTTAAAAAGTATACTGTTATAAAATAGTAATATAAAATAAGTAAAAGAAAAAAAAAAAGTTTTAAAAGGAAGTTTTATAATAAGTAGCCGTTTGTTAAAACTTAGCTACGTTTAGCTAATAATATTAAGATTTTTCGGTATAATTATAGTAGTTGCTGCTTAACAAATAAAGCGCTAGCTATTAGTTGTTACGCGTTTAAACGGATTAAAATAAGTATATAAAAAACTTGATTTTTTACTATAAAGCTAGCTATAAAGGATGATTTATATTATTAAGCTATAGCTGTTTTGCAGCTGTTTAATAAGTGCTACTTTAATCCTTTAGTTTAACGGAAAGTTTAGCGGAAGCTAAAAAGTCCAAAGAGTTTAGCGGTAGCTATAACATATTACTTATTATAATATAACGTTTTTATTAACGTTAATTAAACATTATAATATAATAATATTATTATTAGTTTATAATATAAGTTAAATAATAAATAAAGCTTAATAAATATTTAAAATATAATTAATATAATTAAAAGTTAATAAAAAATTAAATTAAAGTTTTACTAAATATTTATAAGCAATTCTTGCTTACTAAGTTATATATAAGCAAGCAATAAAAAGATCAGTTAACTATAATTATTACAGTCGGATAAGATTGGGCAAACCCCACCCCCCTCCCGATTAGGTTAGGTGCTAAGCCCATAATGGTCGTTTGATCTATAGTCACAAATTGGGGTGCTGTAGTTAGTGGTTCTACTTATAGCACGGGATCGACGTCGATCAATGGGAGCGCGGTTGATGCACGCTATATCTGGCCGGTTACAAGAAACATTGAAGTTCTTGACAGAAAACAAACATGATGTGATTGGCAACAATGATGATAGTCCTAGCAAATATCACGCTTAGAGGAAAGAAAAGCGGTTAGTTCCCGGGGAAACCTAAGAGCCTCACGAGTTACCAAGGTGGCCAATGAGAGCGAGAACACATCGACCAGTGAGAGGCTTTTGGATGGAATCAACTGGTCTAAGGTAAGTTACATGATATTAACTACCAATTAGAAGGATGAAGACGAGGTAAAGGATTCAGTTGGCTGTATCCGTTCCCAAGTTATTGCCTGTCTTGTGCTGTATGCCGTGGACTTACTCAACAAGATTCACTTACATCTTAATTAGGATAGATGATAATGCACGCACATATAAGACGACGATAGTTGATAATTGGTTTGAGCACCAGCAAATCCAGGTCACATGGGCAACTGGAAAACTCGAGGTAAGCGAGCAAGGTGCCGTTAAATGATGCAATACATGCTCCATGATCGTGTACAGTGTAGTCTAGTCTAGATGTCACGGCGCAGAGGAGGGCGTCAATTAAGGAATCAACCCCACCAACAATGTTATGGCTTATGAGGCAGACAGGCACAGGTGAGACATGAGATAGCGTATGACGTATTCAGGGCGTCCAATCAACGCTAGTGCAGTAATTGGGCTACCTATTCGCCTATGTACATAGGTAGTGCACGCTAGAGACCCAGGCCAATACTAGCGTGCACTGTGTAGTAACGTAACCCGAGCGGCACCCAATCCCAATTAAATGAAACTGTGGGTTAAGACGAACGAACAAGTACTCCTAATTGATGAGTATCGCCATCTATCTGGACCTGAATGTGAGTTTTATTATTGATCCCATATTGGGATACCAATTGTGAGCGAGATCGGCCCAGCATGGTGGCACGTAAAGCCGCAAAGAAAAAACAGCGCATTCAGGCTCGACAGGGTCTCTCACGTGTATCCAACATGGATCTGTCAGACTTCTTTCGGGCGACTGGCCAACCACGAAAGGTGCTGCTGCATGGTTGCTGCATGAGGGAATTGTATCACGTTGTGAAATTCGACGCTGAAGCTGGTACCATAAGCCCCCAGCCAGATAGATAGCTTGGTGACTGTCAAATGCTGAGAGAGGGGTGAAAACAATTAGCAGTCAGGTCGATACTACTACAAAACCATCGTTCTTGAGTACAATGCATTTTATATCTTGAAGGTGTTAAGCGAAGAACTTAAAAGCCCTACCTTCATAACTGAACTATTCCCGTAACTCTCGATCATAATAAATCTCTAGAGTTTCCCGTCTACACACACTACTTATTTATTCATTGCTACCCTGATTTACTTATACCACTGAAGTGGATCGAGGTGGGAGTACAGCCAGCCATACGACGCACCTAATATGCTTTGGTGCCTGGAGGCCGTTTTGTACTGTCGATCTCTGCTGCCCAATCAAGCGGCCTGGCTCAGCACATGCGTTAGCTTCAACCTACCTATATAAGTACATGTACCTACCTGTATCAGCTTTGCCCACAATGGGCAGATTTGTGTTGCAATGCCCGCAACGCTACCTGTATACTTACGTAGTAGATCCATGGCAGTAACGGACGTGCCCCTCCACCCCTCCTCCAAGGTCCCCCGGTCCACCCCTCAATTCCAGCCGCCTGCTTAGACTACCCGCCATCCCTGGTTGGCTGGCTGGCTGCCCTGACTGACTGACTGACTGTACTGTAATCCCTCGCTCCTCTTCTCGTCCCCTCTTGGTATGTGGTATGATGTGACGAGAATACTTCCTATAAGAACTCACTTCTTCCCCGCTTCATCTGCTCTTACTTTCTGTTTTCTAATCATATCTCCTACACACCCACCAAGGTTTGAATCACATCCGTACGGTTGTGATCTCATTCGTCCTCTATTGCATCTGATATCTATCATACACCCTCTCTCCCTCGTAGACAAATCACAAATCATCCATCACCATGGCTAAGAAGGCTGTTCACTTCGGCGCCGGCAACATCGGCCGAGGCTTCGTCGCCTGCTTCCTGCACGAGGCCGGCTACCGTGTCGTCTTCGCTGATGTCGTCGACGCACTTGTCGACAGCCTCAATGCCAAGCCTTCCTACAACGTTGTGGAGCTCGGCACCCACGGCACCACCCAGAAGACCATCACCAACTACGTTGCTATCAACTCCAAGACCCACGAGGCTGAGTTGATCGCCGAGATTGCCTCCGCCGATATCCTCACCTGCTCCGTTGGTCCCAGAATTCTTCAGTTCATTGCACCCGTCATTGCCAAGGGCGTTGCCAAGCGCTCGCTTGACCAGACCCCCCTCGCTATCATTGCCTGCGAGAACATGATCAACAACACGGCCAACCTGGCCGGCTACATCAAGGACCCTAAGAACACTCCTGCCGAGAGCTTAGCCGACCACGACAAGAAGACCGTTTACGCCAACTCGGCTGTTGACCGCATCGTCCCCGACAAGAAGGGCGAGCCCACCCTCGACGTCCAACTTGAACTCTTCTTTGAGTGGGTTGTCGAGAGCACCCCTTTCACCAAGGTCGGTGCCCCCAAACCCGAGGTCCCGGCTATTCATTGGGTCGACAACCTCGACCCCTACATTGAGCGCAAGCTGTATACGGTCAACACGTCTCACGCCACTGCTGCCTACTACGGCTACAACCGAGGCAAGCCCGCTATTCACGATGCCATGGCCGACCCCAGCATCAAAGCATCGGTCGCTGCGGCTATCTCCGAGACGGCGGCCTTCATCGTCAAGAAGCACGGCGTCTCCAAGGATGAGCAAGAGGCGTACAAGAACAAGATCCTCGACCGAATCAGCAACCCCAACCTCGACGACTCGGTGAAGCGAGTCGGCCGTGAGCCGCTGCGAAAGCTCGGCCGTCACGAGCGACTCATCGGACCTGCGGCATCGCTGGCCGAGGAGGGCATGGCCACGGATGCGCTGTTGGCAGCTGCCGAGATGGCGTTCCGTTTCCAAAACGTTGACGGCGACAAGGAGAGCGGAGAGCTCGCCAAGATCATGGCAGAGAAGAGCGCCGACGACGTGGTCAGCCAAGTGTGCGGCCTTGAGGCTAGCCACCCGCTGTACCCCAAGGTCAAGGCAGTAGTGGAGAAGGTGCAGGCGGATGGCCGAGAATGACTGCGTCAACTGGGGGCGTCCCAGCCGGGGACTAGATTTGTTTTTTCCACGAAGTTATGACATGTCAGCAAGCGCACTTGGGATTTTTTTTTTCAGGGACTAATCAGGGAAACAAAAGGCGTTCAGAGAAATGATACCGGAATGGCATAATGGGCGCAATGGACGCGCAGAGTAGTTCCCAGGCATGATGATTGCAACAAGCCTGGGCGACATCATGTAGATCAAGTGCACACTGGAGATACCATATACCGTACTCAGGCCCATACACTACACTTCTCTCTAAACGATAGAGGACAGGTTCATCTAGAAAAAGAAATAGCCCATCTACGTTTCAGAACCATTCTTGACTATGCTTTTATGTGATTCTAAAGTGATTTGAAAATAATGAAAGAGGTTATATAAGTATTTCTAGTACAGCCAGAAAATAGATTTTGGATAAGTGTTTTGACGAGGTACCTTACGCATATATGTGTTAAATTTTAAGCACTTGGCCAATAGATCAATTATAAATGGTAGAATGACTATTGACATACTCATACCTGACAATATGTGGTGAGAATATGTGTGTGTGTGTGTCCCTTAGGTAGGTAGCTGTGAACTCATACTTGTTTGCTCTGTGGCTCTCTCCCAATCCATGGGCTGTCAGCAGAGGGAAGCCCACCTGCTCAGGCACCGAATCGCATATGAATTACAACCCCGTCAGGTGCATATGTATGTACATACCTAAGGCATGCAGGGCGATAAGCATGTGCTGTTTAATCGATAAGGCGGGAAGTGACCACATTTGTACCTTTGAGCGACGGTGGAAATAGGGTCCATCATCAGCCAATGGCCGCGGCGCATCAGGCTGCCAGCCCAGCACCTCCATCTGTCAACTCGCTACCTATTCGAACTAATTACACCACTCTATCAATCGATCGACCGCTCCCACTTGCGCTACCGTTCCTGCTGCCAACGACAAGCTGACGACGGCGAAACGAAGACGACAAGCACGGCCCTTCGCAGACGTCCGCATCTCGCAAGACAAGACAAGACGAGCAAATATTGCTTTTAGAAGACTGGCCGAGGAGGCGGATAGCCACTTGACTTACACATAATAGCTGGGAGCTTCCTCTTCACATGCGATTCCGACCTGCCAACACGGACATTCCCCGACGCCCAATTGATACTCTCCCGATCTTCCTCGATCACACAAACCCGCTTCCGCTTATATACCAGCCGCTGCCGTGAAGATGAGGTTGGACGTAAAGGTGTGTATGCATGCGCAATGTCTTGGCTTTGGCAGACCCCTCCTCCGGTTCTCAGGTGCTCAGGGGGTCGAGGTATTCTAAGACAAGAGGAGACGGCGTTCTTTGCCTGTGCCGGCTCGCATTATCCTCAGAATTCTACCTGCAAAAAGGATACAAGCAGACTTTGTACGAAGTTCACGGCTAACATGGTTACCCACGTACAGCGTCAGCTCTTTGCGCGCAGCGAGCGTGTCAAGTCTGTCGATTTCCACCCCCAGGAGCCCTGGATCTTGACCACACTCTACAGCGGCACGTCGTCTCCCGCCACCCTTGCCCGAGTCGACACTTGCTAACGCCGCATCAGGCCATGTCTACATATGGTCGTACGAGACGCAGCAGGTCGTCAAGACTTTCGAGGTGAGTCTCCTAGAATACTTGTCCTATACTCTACCGTAGCTAGGGAGTTACTCGGCTCCCACCACCTCGTTGCAAATCTCCACTCTAGGAGAAGTAATGGTTCAGTTCTGACGCTCCGGGTAGCTGACCGACGTTCCTGTGCGAGCCGGCCGTTTCATCGCTCGGAAGAACTGGCTCGTTTGCGGATCCGACGACTTCCAACTTCGCGTATATAATTACAACACATCAGAAAAGGTTACCTCGTTTGAAGCGCATCCAGACTACATCCGGGCCATTGTCGTTCACCCGACACAACCTTTCGTCCTGACCGCTAGTGATGATGTGAGTAAATAAGCCATGGTTTTCCGCCATTACAGCTACTAACATGCTCATAGATGACGATTAAACTTGTATGTCTTTGCCCGCGCCTTTGCCAACTATTTGCATGCAGCTACTAAACATCAACCAGTGGGATTGGGAGCGACAATGTACGTTTTTGCCTTCAGCCCTTTTTGAAACTCGCGCCAAGCGTATATGCTAAACAGCAATCGTATAGGGAAGTGCGTTCAGGTCTTTGAGGGCCACAGTCACTATGTCATGAGTCTAGCTATAAACCCGAAGGACACCAACACCTTTGCATCGGCCTGCTTAGATAGGTATGTCCTTTAGGTCCTCCCTGCACTCCAGGAACATCTCCCAGATGCTGACCATACAGAACCGTCAAAATTTGGAGTCTAGGCTCTTCCTCCCCTAATTTCACGCTTGAAGCCCACGAAACAAAGGGTGTCAACCACGTAGATGTAAGTTGAAATAGCCTCTATTATACTCCAAAATCGGCATTATCCCGTGGTGTTCTAACTAGTATTATAGTACTATCCCCATAGTGACAAACCTTACCTGTTGACCACATCCGATGATCGGACGGTTAAGTAAGTTTGTTCTACCCAGCCCGTTACTAAATTATTTTACTCATCACCATAACAGGGTGTGGGATTACACAACCAAGTCCCTCATAGCCAGCCTGGAAGGACACACCAGTAACGTGTCATTTGCGGTTTACCATCCTGAACTACCCATCATCATCTCGGGTTCTGAGGATGGAACTATCCGGATGTGGCATGCCAACAGTGAGTATATCGACATCCAATGCTATGAATGTAAAGAAACCACATTCGTGTCTAACTCGTTTCATCGCAGCCTACAGGTTTGAACAGTCGCTCAACTATGGCTTGGAGAGATGCTGGTGTGTAGCATATCAACGCGGCAAGCAGGGCATTGCTGTGGGATTCGACGATGGTGCTGTAGTGGTCAAACTCGGCCGGGAAGAACCCGCCGTTTCTATGGATGGCTCCGGAAAGCTCATCTGGGCGCGACACAACGAGATTGTCTCGTCTATCATCAAGGGCGGCGGTATGTATCGTCGCCAGAAGCACCGGGTATTACTTTGCTAACAGACAAACAGATGCTTCCATTAAAGATAACATACCTATTACGCTCCCGACCAAAGATCTGGGTACTTGCGAGATATATCCCCAAACCTTGCTCCACTCTCCCAACGGCCGTTTTGTTGCGGTTTGTGGAGATGGCGAATGTATGTGACCACAGTTGTGGCCCCTGAGCCCTTCAGTTGAATGACCGTTTTCTAACAACTTTATACAGATATTATTTACACAGCCCTAGCCTGGCGAAACAAGGCTTTTGGTTCGGCCCTTGACTTTGTTTGGGCTTCTAAAGAAAACAGCAATGACTTTGCGATAAGGGAATCCAGTACTGGTGAGTAGCCTCCCTCGCTTTTAATTTTATAACTATTCCATGACCTACCTATGTCTTCTATCCTTCTTGTTTCTTGTTACGTGGAAGATCACATTTACTGACGTTACCTCGTCTAGTTGTCAAGGTATACAAGAACTTCATCGAGAAGTCCGGCGGCCTAGACATCCCGTTCCAAATAGATGGTTTAACTGGTGGCATTCTTCTGGGCGTGAAGGGCCAGGGTGGAATCTCTTTCTATGACTGGGCAACCGGCGGCCTCGTCCGACGCATCGAGGTAGAACCGAGACAAGTTTACTGGTCAGAGAGTGGTGAACTTGTGACATTGGCCTGCGATGACACCTTCTATGTTCTGAGATTCTCGCGTGAGAATTTCGTCGAGGCTGTCCAAGCCGGGCAAGTCGATGAGGATGGCGTGGAAGCTGCGTTTGAAGTCATCACAGATATTGCAGAGAGGTATGATACATTCTCGACCGTCTCGGCCGTCTCGGTACTAAATTAGCAACAGCGTACGGACCGGTGAATGGGTGGGCGATTCCTTCATCTACACGAATAGCACCAACCGACTGAACAGCTTGGTCGGCGACCAGACTTACACAATCACTCATTTCGACCAGCCCATGTACTCGCTAGGTTTCATTCAGAGGGATTCTAGGATTTATTTAGCCGACAAGGATGTCAACGTCACGTCTTTCGCCCTTTCTCTGCCTGTCCTCGAGTACCAAACTCTGGTACTGCGGGGTGACATGGAAACAGCGGCTGAACTTCTAACCAGCATACCGTCCGACCAACTTAACAAGCTTGCCAGGTTCCTCGAGGGACAGGGATACAAAGAGCTAGCGCTCGAAGTTGCTACCGACCCTGAGCACAAGTTCGATCTCGCCCTCGCTCTGAATCAATTAGAGATTGCTTTAGACCTAGCACGCCAAGCTGACGTCGAGCACAAGTGGAAAACGGTGGGCGACACGGCTCTCGCCGCCTGGGACGTGACACTCGCCACTGAGTGCTTCACGCACGCACGGGATCTAGGCTCGTTATTGTTGATTTACTCAAGTACTTCAGACAAAGAGGGTTTGAAGGCTTTGGCTACACAGGCCGAAGAGTCCGGTGCTCATAATGTCGCGTTCACGAGCAAATGGCTACTCGGCGACACGGCCGGCTGCGTCGACATCCTCGCCAGGACGAACCGCCTGGCAGAAGCTGTTCTGTTCTCCCAGACCTACAAGCCAAGCCTGACGACGGAGGCAGTCAAAGGGTGGAAGGAAGGCCTAGAAAAATCGAAGAAGGGACGTGTGGCCAAGATAATTGGTGCCCCTACAGAAGACGAGGAACTATTCCCCGAATGGAACGAGTGGTTACGGTTAGAAGAAGAGGGGGGTGCTGCCGTGAGTGAAGTTAAGGAGAGCAAGGCGGAGTCAGAGGAGGAGGAAGACGACGAGGACGAAGATGATGATGAAGATGACGACGAGGAAGAGGACGACGAGTAGGACCTTCAGTTGTTCTCTGCTCGTCGGAATTCGTGAACGTAAATGTGACTGGCTAGGTCAGGCAAATAGAAAGCGGCGAGCGACCTCGCATTATGCAGTACCGAGAGTACTGGCATTATTACTGCTATTTGGCTCTGTAAAGACGAATAGAATGAGTAGGGGGGAAAAGCGTTTAGTTTAACTTTTTTTTATTCGCATTTTCCCCTTCTCTTATTTCGGCTTCAATCCTGCCTCGTTATACTCCTGGGGAATATTGTTATATCGTGACTGGGAGTATAGTTGACTCACTGTTAAAGCAAGTTGTGAGAAACTCCTCCACAATACTAGGTTTGGCGGCCTAAGGGTCCTACCATGCGCTCTTTGCTAATGATGGATCGCTAAGTAAGTAAAAGACCATAGGTGAAGCTTGTGAACTTTCACTACCTAGTAAGGACTTAGCAACAGTAGTTTAGGCCAAGTATACGCATGAATCTAAACTATTTTAGCAATTCCTTGTTTGCTTTTAATTATTAACAAGTATTCTTCTCAACCTTTCTTGATTCTCCCTTCAACCCACTATATATAGATTAAATTAGCCCTGATGGGCCTTTCACTCGTGGTAGCCCCTAGCCAACAAGGTAGACTGACTAAAACTCTTTTGGGGGTAGAAGTAATCGCATAAGAATGGGGTGTTTTATTGGTTAAACGCAACGCATTAGAAACAATTCAAAAAAATCAACGAAGAGGGGAGAAGGGGGAAAACAGAAAAGAAAAGAAAAAAGAGAGAGACAGCTATGCGAAAGCATAAAAATGGCTAAGGGCAAGTTATCCCCTTCATTCCTGACCTGCATAAGTGCGCTTATTCATTATATCTAATAAAGTCGGCACCTTATCAACCAAGTCGCAGCACGCCGACATGATATTTTAGAAGTAATAGAGGCAGTTGACACGGTATTGGTCTCCTTGAGGGGTTGTCATCTTATACGCCGTGCCTTGTACCTTCCCAACAACACCTAGATAATCCGAAGCCATGGTACCTATTTAGACGAGAACCGCCAATTTGCCAGCCATCAAGTCGTCGGGTGCTTCACCGAATCTTCCCCTAAATTGTCCAACTCAAGTTTTGCTTTTTAGGTGAGCGAATACCCATGTATAGGCCCAATACCTCTACGTCCGAACGAACAAGCATTGGTTTATTCAGACCGCAACAACCAAACATATTACACAATACAGAAAAAGAGACAGAAAAAGGAACATCGCCAGTATAATTATCAAAATCTTGTTTGACAGTTGACCATAGGGAAATATAAGTAAAGAAAACCACAATCGCGCGAAGAGCTCTAAATTGTTTCCGTAAGCTAGTGCTAGGCGTATATAGTTGTCTTCTTCATCATAGGAGTGGTGGCATATTAGTAGTAGCACATAAGCCTGAGCACAGACTGGCATAACGCATAACCAGATCGAAAGAAAGTGGAAAAAGAAACTCTTTTTATCACGGCGGGTAGGTATCCTCCCTCGTACTGTCAAATATAGCAAGTCACTTGTCTATCAACTCATGACAGATGCTGGTAGTAGCCCGCCGAGCCAACAAACAAGCAATAGATACAAGATTGCTGCTTGCAATTGCAACGCGTAACGTATTTGTTTTGAACGCCCACGACTAAAACGTTCTCCCTAGAGCCTGAATAAAAGCGCAAAGTGGTATCACATGGGCCCACCGTTGATGGAGCCCGTTGTCGTGGTCAAGTCATCATATCTCGTGATCCGAACGGTAGCTGTGTGCCCCTCCTCTCCCAGTGGACGTATGCTACTACTATAAGTCATCATCGTAGAGATCCATCAGCTCATCCGGCAGAAGCGCGCCGGGATGGCATTCGCCACAGTTCTCGCACACCATGGGATCATCGTCTTCATCGAGGAAATCGAACATGGTGGCTTCTTCCTCGGCATCTGCCCATGGCATGCCACTGACACGGTCAAACAGCTCCCATCTACGTTCGTTTCCGTCCAGCTTGATCGGCACCTTCTTCCAGATGGTGCGGCACGAATGAAAAGAGGAATAGGGGGGCTCACCATCATCGGGAGGTGCTGGTGGAAACTCGGCCCAATTGTGTCTGTGGTAATCTTCATCAAAGAAATGGTGCTCATTAAGCGCGCGCATTCCCCGAACCACCTTGGATGGATGATCACAGACGGGAAGGACGCAATGTAGCATGCGGACGCCGTCTTTGACAGCGACTAGGGTCGGCGCATGGTCAATCAGAAGGCCCTCATCCTTCAAGAGGCCGGAGAGTTCCGTGCTTACTCGGAGCCCGCACTCGTCGGTTGGGACGCCGGTTAGGACGACTTCATTTAGCATGCAACCGAGCTGGTGTGAGGCCAAATCATGAAGTTGTTGAGGCGGATACTGAAGAAGATCGTTGATGAAGTTGACAAAGTCGATGCGGAGAGACTCCAGGGCAGGGAATAGCCTCGGACGGGGCTGGGAAGGCGATGCCTTGGAGGTAGGATCATAAGGTGGGAGCATGGCCTCGAGGAAATCGATGAGTTGATACCAAGCATAGGCGCGAAAGCCACGCCGAGCCAACGTATGTTCTTTAGGGCGGCGCTGAACGGCCAACTTGACAGAGGATTTGAGGCTGGGATGATATGTTGCTGGGAGTCGGTGTATGCGATCCTCATCGTCGTAGAATCTAGCGATGAGGCGAAAAGTGACATGCCGAACTTTTTGGCGATAAGTCAAATCGAGTTCTGCAAATTGTCTTAGGCTGGTAGGGCTCGTGAATAGAAAGGTGTTGTTCGACCATAGGAGTTTGGTGCCCTCAAACCGGTATGCTCGACATGTGGTTAAGAAGTGGACGGCAATGTGGTTTCGTTTGCCCTTCTCGCGTGGTAGCATGCGCTCGGGTCTGCTTTTGCAGAGCGGGTCAACAATGGGATAAGGACTGGTCAGAGCGTAGGAGAGCACTCTGAGCTGGATCTCAACTGGCAAATGGGGAAGAGCTCTTTCTTGAATTTTACTAGAACGAGTAACGCGAGACGTTTTAGCACGAGCAGGTTTGGGTTGGTTCTTTTGCCATGAGATGCCATGCTCACGTAACAGGCGCTTGAGGTTCAGATTCTCGTCCTCCAGACGGAGATTCTTGGCGCGAAGGGGTTGGTTGTAGTACAGCTCGGCCTGATCAGACTGATCACGGCACTCCCAGGCCGGCCATGACGCATTCTAAACAAGAAGTCAGTGTGTGTGTGTGTGTTGACAGCACTATATGAGTAGGCAAACAAGGACATGAGAGAAGGACAATGAACCAGAAGCGTCGCGAAGTGGATATCCTTACCATGTTGACTACTTTGAAGCGATGGCTGTCATACAAGATGGGCGCATCCGTCGGCAAGCTGTGTGGGTGAGGGAGAGAGAAGATGGGCTGGGAAAAGAGACAAAATATAAGAAGGCAGAGTGTGGTGCGGCGCCTTGTTGCTTTTTTTGGAGCCAACAAAGACGCTGATGAGACGAAACAACAGGCACTCTGTGAGTCTCCAATCCAACACCAGTAAGAAGGGATTGGAAGGCGTCAGATGGTAGCAGGCTAGATCAATGATGAATGGTTACAGTAGACCTTCGGGTTCAGAGATCTAGACGGAATGTTAGAGATGGACCAGGTAACCTATCATTGTAGCGGAAAAGGACGTGAGTCGCCGGCGAGATGTATTCAATGGATAGAAAGACAGGGTCGCTTGGATGAGGGACATGGGAGGCAAGACAATACAAGACAAGACTGGTGAGAATAGAGTTTGCTGAGTCGTTGCTTTGTACTATGGGAGATATATGCTTCTATGTACGCTTGAAGATGAAAGGCTGTGAAGATGTGAAAGCACGAAGACAGTTTGCTAGACAAGACCAGGTCTGTTAAGCGTCGATCTAGCTTACCGATCAAAATCCCTCCGATGGACGGCGATGTGGATGCTGATGCTACGAGTGACTTGCAGACGTATGTATGTGCCAATATAGCAGAATGGCGTCTGGATCCAGATTGAAGGGGAGAGGGAGAGATATGGTTCGAGGTGGAAACCAGGTTGATGCCAAGAATAAGGGGGTTGGTTGGTGGTGAGAGTGGTGAAAACTGTATGGTGGTAAATGGATTGGATGGACGAACAGACGAGCGATACGACGAGGGAACGAAGGTGGGATGAAGAGGCCTGGTTCGCTGGACGGAAACTCGGGGAAGCGCCGGCAAGGCTACATTAGGTATGCATCTGTTTATCTGTCCAGTGAAGGAATAGAGTGCGATTGGGGTTCGTCAAGTCGTTGCAACCCGTCCAAGTACCTCTTTATAGTTCAACGTCGCAGCTTCCTGCCCTTGGTGTTGCGGGCGGACGTGGATGGGTTGGAGGCGCTTATGCTTGTGCTCGTTCTCAAGGTAGGTAAAGCAGGTAGGTACATAAGGTAGGCAGGTGTTGGTGTATGCGTATAGGCAGGCACCTACTATACTGCGGTAGAGACTAACCCTTAGGTAGGTAAGTGCCTCGTGGAAAAGTGAGTAAGGGAATGGAGAATCGTGATATGATGCACGTTAACTTACCGGGCACTTTGATCAAATCTCGGATGTATCTGGGTTGTGGAGCACAAGTACCCTGCCTTGCATATCCCGCGGCATTCACACCAAAAGCGGAGTTCGATGTACTCCGGGTGCTGGACCCAAGTAGGGGGCATGGTAGGTAGGTGTGCTGTATCTGGACCAGAACGTGCACTGCCGTTGTAAAGCAACTGCCCTATTCGGGTCTTGTACAACAACACCACGTTGGCTACCTATCCAGTGAGTGTACATGTAAACCATACCTTACCTCCATTAGATACCTATATTATTCATTGGCCCTCCCCAGAAATCGACATGAACGTTCAAATTAGTAGCTCCTATTATTTGCATGAATGCGGTACACACACCCGAGTTCAATTGGACACCGACGTTTTGACATGTTATAGCCTCCCATATGTATAGCTGTACACGTGGGCGCCAACTCTTAGACATGGCTGGCTTGACCGAAAATTACGAACCTGAGGTATACTTTCTTCCCCATGTTACACAGCATATCGGTGTGTCTTACAATAATGGGTAAGTGCTCAAGCGACAACCAAAGGAGCATCCCTGATTCATGTTTCACTTGATCGGGATGCTTAGTTGGGCTTTACTAAATACCGGTGTATGTGATGACCATGGAATCTGGTATAGCTAACTGGCACATTGATCCTTAATGAACCAGGAATCAGGGCTTTCTCTCTGTAATGCATATCTATATTCCCAGGTTGGCAGCAATGACAATATTTTATATAGAAGAATCCATATCACTATTGAACACGTAAATCAATGGCCCGTAGGCGGAGAAATTGCATTTATAATATGTCCCTCTCCGGTGGACGCTTGACGTCATGACATGTCAAAGGACGCGAGCACTTACACTTTCCAACACAAACAACGGGTAATCGATGATGACATCGTTCTGCCCGCACCTGCATCGGCTGCTTCTTGCCAATCGAATCAGCATCAATCGAACCAGCGAGCTAGATATGTCGCTCCTCGCTGCGGAGATGCTGCTGCTGCTGATGAAGTCACAGCCCTCAGATCATTACGCATCGCTTGGCGCTCGTACATGGCGACCAGATATATAAGGCACGCGGGCATCTTCAGATCACCACATGCTGGGATTCTTAGAAGTAGACAATACTACTATTCCATCAATCTATTCTCATCTCAAGATCGAAATCCGAATAGTAATCCAATCTGCCCTTTAAGAGCTATACAAACGAGAGCAAAATCATCGACGAACAACATCAACACCATGTCTGGATTTTCAAACACGGATACCGGCAGCAAGCCAGCTGACCCCTATACGCGCGCCAACAAGGACACCGACGTCTTGACACAGGAGAAGATCGATGCTCTCGACCGATTCGTCGGCCAGTGCAAATTCGGCATGATGACGACGCGCGATCAGGCTTCTGGGAAGCTCGTGTCTCGATGCATGGCTGTCGCGGCAGAGGTGAGTAGCGAGCGCATCTTGCATGATTCCACGCCTGTTTATCTACGACATCTCCAAACCGCCTTAATATTTATGCTCACTAAATTGATTGTCGTATAGGAGAACCGCGGCGTCGACTACCTCTTCTTCACCAACACCGAGTCCCACAAGACAGACGAGCTGAAGAGCGACCCGCACGTCAACCTCGCCTTCCTAGATTCTTTTGGTCAGTGGGCCTCTGTCTCGGGCACAGCCAGCATCGAGACGGATCGCGGTCTGGTCAAGAAGCATTACAGCCCCACCCTGAAGGCCTGGATGGGTGATCTAGGCGACGGGAAGCATGATGGCTCGGAGAACGACCCCAGAATCGGCATCATCCGCGTGACGATGGTGACGGCCACGTATGCTATCACCGATCTCACGATCTTGGGACGCGTGGCTGAGGTAGCCAAAGGCATGGTGACGGGCGAGCAGGCGAACGTGAACAAGATCCGGGAGATCACAGAGGATGAGGCGAAGGCGCGGAGATCTTCTTAGTGATTCGTGTTGATTGAGTCGTGTTTGCGGGAGTTCGGGCTTATCATGGGAACAAATTGTGACAATAATCACAGCATAGGCAGCGTAATTGTTTTATTGTTTCCCGTATTGCCCAGACCACGACTTGTCCCATACATCCTTGTCTACAGCGAAATCGCGAGCGTAGTCCCTCTCAAGCTCATGTGCCCGCGATCCTAGTAATACGAGGCTGTGCAGCGGCGGCCCGAGCAGGTCATCAGCGTCACAGAGCTGCTTCAGGGTTCCGGCGACGAACTTCTCCGTCTTACCGCCCACCCTCGCTGCGCCGATGGCCAGACTATCGGGCCCGTAGATGCCCTCTTTCTTATCCTCCTCGACCTCGAGCATCTGCTGCGCGCACTGTCCGACTGTCATGTACCTGGGCGGCTCGTATACCCTCCGCCCCCGCGCCATGTTCTCCAGGCTCTGCTCCTTCACCTTGATGTCGAGGAGCACGAGCGTGTGCAGCCCGATAGCGCGATTCTCTTTGATTCGATCGTAGAAGGACGCCGGCCGCCAATTGTCGAGGAAGAAGACCATTGACACGGTCTGGCCGAAGTTATATAGCTGGAGCCCGCACCCGCCGATGGCAGACATGATGGACGCGTTGGGAATGGTTTGGATCGGAATAGACAATTCACGTGCTCTCAGGACCAGATCGGTGTGTGTTGTCGCACTATACCAAGGATGTTAGTTCGGTCAGGCTATCTGTATTTGGCTCGGCGCGTACCCAAAAGGATCGCCGACGACGAGAAAGGCGACATCTTCAGTTTGCGCATCTCGTAGGATCTCGTCGCTGTCGGACTCGACCATCTCACGGTCGGCCACTACGATGGATCGGCCATAATACGCCTCCTACTGTACCATTAGCGTTAGCCGTAGTAGATATATCAGCGCAGTGGTAGACACGCGAGCACTCACCAAAACGGACTGGTCTACCAGCAGGATGCTTGTGTAGGCTTCTAAGTAGACACGAGAAGCCCTCTTGACGATCTCGAGACCACGGACCGTGATATCAGTCTCGTCCGAGAGACCCAGGCCGACGAGGTAAAGCATCTTGATATCTCAGAAGGGTTGGTCGCAAATGAAATTTCGTAGGTGGAGGGGTTGGGAGCACTTAGGAGGTGGAGGGGCACCGAAGAAAACATTTTTCTGTTATAACGATACCAGCTGGCCACTGCATAAATCGCGGGGTAGCTTCGCAGAAGTGAGCTTAGAATAGTGGATCCCTGAGCAGAGTAATTGTTGGGCCACGCCAAGTAGATATTACACTGTGCCAGTTACAAGGTTAACATTTGTTTTATTTATTCAGTTCATTCATTCAGTCTCACACGTCGCCAACGTCCAATCCAATCCCACCTCGTGCGCCAGACTCTCCGACTGCATCATATCGAATCATCGATCGCCACCACTTGACCTGGCTTTACCCTTTCCCGCTATCCTAAGCCCGAGTCCGTCGATGCTCCTCGCCGCCAACCGAGCAAGCAACCATGTCAGGCAAAGGCTCCGCCTACGGCACGCCGGTAACGGATACGTCTTTCCGGCGGTCGTATAACCTCGACGAATATGCCGAGAAGGCACGGGTGCGCGAGGGCGCCGAGCGTGAGGAGGCCAAGGCGCGGTACGAGGCGAAGCTGGCGGGCAAGAAGTACTACAAGCCGACGACGGGCGACGAGACGCACACGAGCGCGCGGCGAGGCATGATAGACCTCGAGGCCAACGTCGGCAAGACCATGCTGGTGCCCGCAGGGGCAGGCCAGGGGAAGCGCGGCCGCGGCGCCGGATTCTACTGCGATGCCTGCGACCTCACCTTCAAGGACAACATCCAGTGGGTCGAGCACATCAATAGCATGCAACATCTGCGCAACATCGGCGAGACCGGCGAGGTGAAGAAGGCCAGCGCCGAGGACGTGCGCCGCCGCATCGACGAGGTCTGGGAGCGTCTGCAGGAGCAGAAGCGCGACGCCACCACCACGCTCAAAGAACGCCTCGAGATTCGCGCGGAAGAGGAGGCCGAGGAGAAGGAGGCGCGGAGGCTAAAGCGACAGGAGGATCTCGCGAGGAAGAGGGCCGAGAAAGAGGCTACGGAGAAAGTCAAGGTCGAATATGGCGACGACGTGCGGGTCGAAGGCGAGCATGATGAAGACGATATGATGGCGGCCATGGGCATCACGGGCTTTGGAACGTCGAAAAAGAAGTGAGAGAGAAGAGCTTTACTATCGACTATCTCACTCGGCAAGGCAAACGACGCCGAGGAGGTAGAAGCATGATCTCACGGCAGATGCAGGGGAGTTGATCATTGTGTACTATCTGGAAACTGCATACGGACCGGCGTTGGGTGTTCTTTGGAGCGGATGATACCTCCAGTTCGCGACATGGCAGTTGCTTTCTTCCCTCTTTGGCATACCGTCCTCTGGTCTGAGGGCGGTTGTTGGATTTTACGCAAGCTACTATCTGATACATGTGATGAACAAGCCGAGCTTGGTGCGCGGACTTGGCGGATTTCTTTCTGGGCAATGTATGCACAGTAAGGATCCTTCGGGTTTGTTCATCCCGGGGCCTTAGACTGGAAGGGAAGATGCTCGACCCCGGGCTACAAGTCCGCCGTTGGTCGGTCGATCTCGGTATATCGAATGACATGTCCTCTTCAGGTATAATAAGACATGAAACAGCGGCCGCACATACCATTTTTGGGCGGCTTCATGATCAAGGAAGCGAGTCACCATACCGACTATCACTCGCGTTTCGGACTCCCTCGAGCGAGAGTTGGTTTGTAATATTAGGGTTCAGCTTGCGCAATCGTCATCCGGTTGAGCAGTATCTAGATCCATCTAAATATATGTCCAGGTGTTTTGGGATGCATCCCATTGCTGAAATACTGAAATACTACCCTAGTATGGCCAACTTTAGTTGTTCTTGATTCCAGTCTACAAATCGGTAGCTGGCGCTAATGCAAGCACTGTCGGAGATACTGTATAGCAAGCAGTACAGTATGCTGACTCGCATTGCCGTGCTCCGAATATGCCCTCCCATCCAGGTGAATGATACTGTCTTATCGGTAGTTTCGATGCCATGGCTCCCACGGTATATCAGGTATTGTTTATTTAATGTTGTTAGCTTATCTATCTCAACCTGTGTTCTTAGGTAATATTACGACTTGTATTACGACAGGCAAATCCCGAGCGCCGGGTCCACGTACTTCTGAGTGGTCCATCCCCGGTTTCGGTGCGCCGTGTCTTCCGCGGCCCCGGACATCTTCGTATCTAGGTAGCTAAGGTAGGTAAGTAAGTAGACGGAACTTATACCGGTACGGTACTAAGTATCGTGTTTGCCATCTCACATCGCATTCATTCCCACCTTGTCCCACCCCCCACTTTCTTCGCCGTCCCACGCTATTCTTTTCTTCTGTTTCGATTCTTCTTTCCTGCACTTGCACTGTCTGTCTGTCTGTCTATTGTAGTATTCTCCTGCCCCTCTTCGATTCATGTTTTGCTAGACCGGACTACGTATTCACTTACTTAGTTCCCCAACTCTCGCATTGACTAACTTTTAGCTGTATACGCGCTATTCTTGGCCTAGCTCATTCCCAAGCTTATATATACCGGCATCTCATCTCATCGCCCCGCCAAACGTCGTCGCGTGTCGAGCGAGTGTCTCCATCTACCCCGCGTCTTCACTGCCTGGAACGAACGTAGGTACCGCCCTCGTTTGACAGGTAGTATACGGAACTTGTAATCCGCCACAGTATATTACACAACAAGCACCTTAGGTAATACTCTGTTGAGACTCGCGAGATCCTATCCATACCATGTTTATTCCTACCGCCAGGACCAGCCCCAGCCCGGCCGGTTCCCTGCTGCAGCGCCAGCTCAAGGAGATCAACACGGCCAACGACCTGTCGGGCATCTCTGTCGGCCTCGTGCGGGATAGTAACGTTTTCCAGTGGGAGGTTTCGCTCATGATTAATGACGATTGCAAGTACTATGGTGGTATGTTTTTCTTTCGTTTTTCTCGTTTTTTCCCTCTCCTCAGTTGTTATTCTCCTGCCTAGTTTCTTTCTCCTCTCCATCCCGTTATTTCCCACCGTCTTCGAATGGAAGACACTATAGTACTACCTCGTAGTCACTCACTCACCACTCAACCCTACCTATCTACCACACCCCTTGCCTTACCTAAATAGTAGTAGGTAGCTAACCATCTCTCAAAACAAACAGGGGCCATCTTCCGCGCACACCTCACCTTCCCCCCCGAATATCCCCTGATGCCGCCCAAGCTGGTCTTCCAGGCGCCCATCCCCTTCCACCCCAACATCTACCCGAGCGGCGAGCTCTGCATCTCCATCCTACACCCCCCCGGCGAGGACACCTACGGCTACGAGAGGGCCGAGGAGCGATGGACCCCTGTCCAGACACCAGAGACCATCCTACTCTCCGTCATCAGCCTGTTTTCCGAGCCTAATGAGGACTCCCCCGCCAATCTGGACGCCGCCAAACTCCTACGCGCAGAGCGCGACGGTGGGCCAAAGGAGTTTCGGAAACGCGTCCGCGCTTGCGTCAAAGAGAGCCTTGGGGAGGCCGATTGATGTGTGACAATGGGGGGCGTGAGGAGTGAGGGTGGTGAAGAATCTAGGCGGGAGGTATTTATCCCCGTCGTTTGATAATTCACAGAATCACGTTGGGTGCGTGGATAGGTTGTTGGGCAGGGCAGGTCTGAGAAGCTGGAGATCTGGATTAGTACCGGTCTCGGGGTGATAATTACCACCACCAATCACCATTTCCGAATTAGCGATCGGCGTCGTTTCGGAGTTTATGGCATCATGTAGAGCGGTATTGGGCATTACTGGCAATGTTGAATTCTTCCCACACCTTTGCTTCTCTATCCTGGTGTTTTGCTTTCTTTGGCTTTTGTTGGTCGTAATGAACTAACGTCGCTCGCTGAGTAATGCTAACGGCAAATGGAGTCGCTTCATAATGAAAAGAGTTGGTAATCGTGTGATAAAACATCAAGTTGAATAGATCGCTCGTTCATCGCTCACTACTTCTGCCATTCCCCCCTCCCCCCTATTCAACACCTCCTATCCTATAAACCCAAACACGCGTCCTAGCACACGATCCCATTCCTCATCCCACCGCAGTCCACTCTCCTCCCGCGCGCCTTTCCGTAGCCTCGCGAGCTCCTCCTCTCCTTTGCCGTTGTTGTCGCCACCACCACCGCCACCCAGCAACCGCGCCAACAATCCCGCTAGCTGATCGGCCGTCTCAAACCCGACCCCGTTCACGCCCTCCTTTATCAGTTCCCCGAAGCTCGCGTACCCCGCGTACGCGGCCACGGGCAGCCCGGACCCGAACATGTCCACCACCTTCATCGGCAGGTCCACGCCCGAGCTCGACGTGTGCAGACATACGCCCAGGTCCGCGGCGCGGAGCAGGGACGCGTAGTCGGCCATCGACAGCCACGCCGTCGAGACGTGGACGTTGTGCAACGCGCCCGACTTCTGCAGCGCCGAGATGCGGGATGTGTAGTGTTCCTTCTGTGGGCCCTTGCCCGTTATTATCGCCAGGATGGGAGCCGGGGTGTGTTTTTGTTGTTGCGAGTTGTTGTTGTTGTTGTTGTTGTTGGGGTCGGGCTTGCAGTACGATACCAGCGCGTCGAGGAGCAGCGAGAAGTCCTCGTCCGGCGTCCACGACGTGCTGCTCACGATCAACCGCGTCGCGCCCGACAGGATACTCGCCGCGAAGGGCGCCGTCTCGGGTAACCTGGTCAAGAAGGACTCTCGCTCCGAGGGCGAGGAAAGAGGCTGGAAGATGGACGCCGGCCGGTCGTGGAGTGTCACGATCGGGCTCTGGATGTCGTACGGTGGTCTCTGCAGTTCCCGCGCCATGGCGTGCGTCACGGTGATGTTCGCCGTGGGCGCGCACTGCCCCAGCGCGATCTCGTATGCCTTCGAGATCGCCACGAACGGGTGCGACTGCCCCTTGGTGCCTGCCAGGATCGTCCACCCGTAATTGTGCCAGTCTATCATCAGCCGCGTGTTACGCAGGATGGAGACCAACAGGGCTATCGCCAAGGTTGGGATTGAGGGGGGGTTCTGGTGGATGTTAGTGTCCAGAGGATCAGTAAGGGGTGAAGGATGAGTGGCCTGGTGTGAGATTTACCTGGACCAGAAGCCATGTTGACGCTGGCGTCGTGTACCCCAGGACCCGGAGCAGCGTGCCTATCTGCCATAGGACCTTGAGAGGGCCGGCAATCAAGAATGGGATTGAAGACGACCTCAGAATCCTTGGAGGAAGTGCAAGGGGGTGAATGGTAACATTGGGGCTGGTGAGAAGATCCGGATGAGGTGGTGATTCTACAAGTCGTGTTAACTGTAAGGGGCTTTTCAAGAAGGTAATTAAAGAAAGATAAATGTAATAAGTTATCATACCATGATACCCGATGAGATGCACTGTCCCTCCGTGTTTGGCAATGCTCAGTGCGTGGTACTGCATCCGAGGGCTTCGGCCAATGTCTCCTAAGACTAGGATCTGCACTGACACTGAAGCGTTGCCTGCCGTCGAAGGCTTCTTGTATTGGGACGGCAGGAGAAGTAGGACTGTGGCCGTGGCCATCAACAGCCCGCCTAGGGTAAACCATAGTATTATAGCGAGTGGTGACATCTCCGTAGGTTTTAGTGTCCTAGGAGTGTAAGAAAGATGGGCTGGACGAGGTTATGAGCGACTGTGTCCCCTTTAGGAATTCATGAATGGCGCACGCTCAATTACATGCCGATGACGTCTGCGAGCTGCTAATGAGTCTTGCCATAGGATGAGTACTTGGACTGGATACCTAATTTGAGTGTGGTAATCCTTTTAAGTGAACAATGTTCTTGATATAGAGGAAAGATTGTGTGATACGGACTATGTGAACAAGTGAGTGAATTGGCACAGAATGACATACAGTATGCGGTACGGTGTATTGCTGTATATGTGGACCAATGAGAGTGGCGAATGAGCTGATTGTGTACTTGCTTTAGTGCCTATTTTGGGCACAGTGCATTTGTGGAATTATTCATTACTTAGTAGCACAACTTCATGTTTTACTTAATAGGTGTATCAGTCTTCTTATTACAGATATTCATCACTATTAAAATTGTATGAGCTCGTAATGTACCGGTCTCAGGATCAAGTAGATCAATATATTTCGATATGAAATCTATACTAATGTTTAGTTTGAAACTACCTAGAATGTCCCTTTCTTCTTTTTTTTGCAACACGGGCAAAATAGTGTTGTAAAAATAATATGAAAGGGAGAGCGAGCGAGTCATAGAGAGCGTAAATGGGCAATTGTGGCCATCCGTTTCATTTTGAGAGCATCACAGCTGTCATTGTCTTTGTACACATTCAATTTAAGACTACGAAGCCTCACCTGGTCATGCCGACATTTTTTTTATTTTTTCTTGCTTGCTTCCTCGAAATGAAGGGTGATCAATACCAATCGGTACTCATCCTCGGGTAGCAACAACTTCTCACTGCGACTTTCACATATAAAGACCAAGTTTGGAAACGAGAGGTGTTCACGGTAGACGAGCAGCACTTACGAGGCACATACAGATATTGTTGTTGTGTTGTTGTCGCTGCTGTTGCGTCTATGTGACTGATAACTGCTGCAGTTGTTGAAAGCTTGTCTTGGTCTTCCGAGTTCTTCTCGCTGATCTTCCTGCTGTAGCACATAAGAGATATGAGACTTGCCTTGTGGCTACTTGATACGGCCTGAATGATGTTTTCGAGACCATCCAGTAGATACGTCTCTACCAGGGGGAATCGTGAATAGTTTTGGGGCTGACGGGGGTATTACGAGGCGTCATGGCGACCACGATCCCTGTGAGTGGTGTAAGCGTATGTTCAACATATCTGACCAGGTTGGCCCCTGACTTGCGGCCTGGGTGAGATCCATGAGTATATCCACTTACAGAACAAAACCATGCAGCTATGCCAGTAGCGCATGTGAGTCCGTGATTCGAAGTGCAACAACAGTACCGAAGCCGTTGACAATCAGGCAAATTGTGGGTTCTACCAGAAGAACACATTGTAGCACCAGGCTTGAGAGCGGGAGCATCGGAGTATTTCCCACCATTTCGAAACCCTACCGCCTCCTCACTTCGAGCCGTTCACCGTCTGCGATTTGATAACTTCATCCAGGCAGTCCGCACTTGCGGCTACAAAACCGAGGTAAGGCTTCTAATGCGATTGTCAATATTTTGTATTTGCCGCCCACGTTCATGTGGAATTACTTACACTTGGAGCGAGAACCCGTGACTGGTATTCGGCATGGAATTGTGTTCCTGTAGTCGTCGTCAGTTCGTCCGTGCAAGCTGATGGTCGCCCTGCTACTGAAACATACCAACAAAATAGGGGTGATTCTTCATCTCGAAAATCTCCATACGCTGTCCGGTCTCGTCCTTGCCGACAAAGTGGATGCCCGCCTCTGTTAACTGATCCACGAATTGAGGATTGACCTCATACCTGTGCCGATGCCTCTCTTTGACTCCTTGAACACCGCCGTATAGGGCCCGGATCTTGGTCCATTCGCTGTCTTGCTGGAAGATAGTCTCATGCAGACCCAGGCGCATCGTGCCGCCCATGTTCTCACGGTCTAGTTCGGGCATGTAGACGATGACAGGTTCTTTCGTCGCCGCGTCAAACTCTTCAGAATCGGCATGAGGCAAGGAGCAGTGATCTCGCGCAAACTGCATGACGGCAACTTGGAACCCAAGGCACACCTAGTGGGCGTGTCAGCAACGAGGCTGGGAAATACGTAGGCAGAACTTACACCTAAGAAGGGGATACTCTGTTCCCTGGCCCACTTGGATGCCAGCATCATACCTAACACGCCGCGTTTACCAAATCCACCAGGAACGATCAGCCCGGAGGCTGTGTGGAGGGAATCCCAGGCGTTTTGATACTTCTCCGGCTCGGCAGTTTGCATCTCGGGTTCGAGGTGCTCGGCATCGATCCAGAGCAGATTCAGATTGAGGCGCAGATGCATTGCAGAATGCTCCAGTGCTTTTGTGACGCTCATGTAAGCGTCGGGTGAGCTCACATACTTGCCCACAAGGGCAATGTTGACGGTTGCCTTATGTTCGGCAGTGGCAGCGGTTCTCCATGCCTCCCAGAGTTCTTCGCCCTTGGCCACCCGAGATTTGGGGACCGACTCGGGGGAGAGACTCATCTTAGACAGAAGCAGGGGAACCATTTTCTGTTCGCGTAGAAGGAGTGGCACCTGGTAGATAGTCGGCATATCCCGGACGACAACTACTTGATCCATTTCGACTTGGCAATGGAGCGAGATTTTACGGACTGTCCCATCGTTGAGAGGCTTCTCACAGCGACAAGCGATCTTATCTCATCAGTAAAACGATTGATCGGCGTAGAAAAATGAACATACCACATCAGGGATCAAGCCGTGGCTACGAATGGTTTTGACGGCATGTTGGGTTGGCTTTGTCTTCTGCTCACCATGAATTACGGGCACGTAGCTGACCATGATATTGACGAAATTGGTGCTGCCAGCCTCATGCCGTACTGCCAAGATACTCATTAGCTGACAGTCCCACGTTTCATGATACTTTTTGTGGCCATGGCAGATGACAGATAAACGTATTATGAAGATACGTACATTGAGTCAGGGCCTCGAGGAAGGGCATCTGTTGAAGTATCAGCATTGACTACGGAGATAAGCCCACCTATAGGCAGTACATAGCGTTAGGCGGGTGGTAGGATGCTACGCACGCTTTCAATATCACCCACAGTTCCTCTGATCGTTATTCATTGATTAGTATGAAATCTCTCATCATCTTATTGTCACTGGATTGCACGAGGCCGTTCCATTGCTCGACATACACATGCTTGGAAAGGGGATAAAGAGAGCAACATACCCTAACTCAATGATACAAACATCAGGCTCCTCGCCGGAGCCATCGACACATGTGTGAGCTACACGCTTGATCCAATCCTTAATGGCATCGACGACATGAGGCACGATTTGAACTGTACGACCCAGATAGGCACCCTTTCTCTCCTTGGAAATGACGTCGAGGTACACCTTCCCGGTGGTGATATTGTTGTCACCGGTAAGGCTTAGAGACAGATATCTCTCGTAGTTACCCAGATCCAAGTCGACCTCTATACGGGGTACAAAACTTAGTGTTAAAAACCATGTAATAGAGTAGATAGGGACCGGGGTGCGACAATTGGCTATACATGGCATATCAAGGATTCATTAGGCATTACTAACCTGAGCCAGAGCCAAGAACGAAACATTCGCCGTGCTCGGCAGGGGCCATAAGCCCGGCGTCTACGGACACATATGGATCAATCTATTCGCCGCATCAGTCCTACACCCACAACACTATCTATATGATGTATCAAGTTGGATCGGGGGTGGGCTAGGCAAGGTTACCTTGATGCAGCTAACACGAAAACCGAGAGATTGCAGGAGCTGAGGAGGCAATTATTAGTTTAGAGTTCTACGGTTCTATATAAAAGGGCGAGGGGAGAATGAGGTAACAAGATAAGATCAGACGTACAAGTCCTGTGGACGAGGCTATAATGCCCTTTCCAACTCCTGGCGGGGTATTAGCGATGACGATGTCGAAATGAAGACGCGCGGGACACCAAAATACCCGAAATGACACCACCCGAAACAAGAATGTAATGCATCGTGATCGTGACGGCGGAAAGTGATTTGGACTGCTGCAGTGATCTCTGATGCTGACGTTGTGTTTGTGGGTGGTGAAATTCGGAAGGTGAAAAGGTAAAGAGTCAAATGGGAAATATTTTCAGTCGAGCGTATTGCTGAATGGTGAACTTTTTTTTCTGGTAGTACGAAGTACCTATGCACGAATGTACCTACCGCACCTTATAGGTACAATGCTGTACCTGCAATTCTATCCGACCACCGCCATGTAATAATGGACCGTTTATGTAAGGAAGGTACCTACGAGTATTGGAACAATGGGTGTTTGCCTACATGTATTACCTGAGACTGGCTTCTGCACTGGCACGGGTACGGGCACTTACAGAATAACGGCGTGCCCCACGACTCGTGACTCGCTGTGAATGTCATTATTGGGCTGTAACTAGAGGCCCTGCATTACATATGTATCTAGTCAATTCACTGCCTACATCTAGGTAGGCAACAAACAGAAAGCCACTCCTATATGAAACTACCTAATGAAAGGGCAAATGTACAGTGCTACAAATTCATTTGTGCATGTTAACTCATCAATCAGGTATGGGTGTGACTGCATCTGTACAGCATCTGTACAGCATACTACCTACATGTGTAAACATGTGGTAGTTATGTACATGGAAGCTGTAAATGTGCTCTACACTGAGGGACCTACATGTGAATGCTTATGTAACCCTGTACCTAACATAAAGAGGGAGATGAAGGCACAATCGCATAGATAGTACGGACCACCGCATGATGTCTTTACGCATACATGGCATCGTGTTTTAATATTATGTAGGTTGCTCAAATTACCTAAGATACTAGTTAGTAACAGGTAGAATAATACTTACTGAAGGTGTATGGTAGATAAGGTAATAGGTAGTAGAGCACACTATCGCACGCTTACTGTGGCTGACCTTGTCGAGCATTCAAAAAGGGTAAGTGGTACACCAAGACGCCCCTAATTATAGGTACACTCAGGCGCCGTAATATGCTATAGTATCTTTCTTTCTACCTACATTCGGCAGCAACAACAAAAGGAAGGTTACCTTGCACAAATACGGCAACTACTATAACCATGCCAATCACCTCCAAATCCATCTTTGGACGAGATCACCACCTCCTTTGTGCTTTGTTTTGGGCTTCGCACTTTTCCGTTTCTCGGTCTATGCCCCTCACAACCTTCTTAAACCTGCCGTAGGCGCTACTTACGTATTTATTCCTGGGATCCTCCGTGCCATCCTTGTCCATTGACGAACCCGACTGCGCGTTCTCCGTCCATTCCATCTACCATCTAGACTACAGGTCAGGGCCCGATCCGACCGATTGATTGATTCACAACGACCACCCGAGTGCTTGGTCCACCGAATGCATATGTCTCGGCCAGAATAATCAATTCAGCGCCTTTTGCGTCACAACCACCTACCTCGGTAAATTAGCTCGAGATCTACGACGAGCAGTCCATTCATTAGAGAAGCGAACCGACGACAACAGCAAGCCGTGATCTTGACCTCTTGCGATAAGACGCCACCGCCTGCCTATCCATCACCACCAAGTATCCAGTCTTGTTAGAGCATCTCGTCTTGTCCCACGCGCTTAGCAACTGGCCAAAGGAGCATAGCCCGGCCGTAGTAACCCGACGTATCCTGGGTGCGACATCTATCGTGATACCGGTGATACGGTACCATGGCGTCGTCGTACGCTCTCCCACAGGCACCTTTGCCGCACAGCCATAGCCCTCACAGCTCTATCGATCACCTTCATAGTCACAGTAGCCACAGCCATTCGCCTCCCTCTTTTGGCCATTCCCGGTCGCGCTCGAGCTTGTCCAATGGCTCCATCCACTCCCATAGTTATAGTCAGAGTTACGGCCACGGTCATGGTCATGGTCATGGTCACACCCTTAGCAACGAGAGTATAGACGAAGACGCCGTCACTCATGCCCGCCAAAACATGTCACAGTACCGCGCCAATTCCTTTATCCCCTTACAACGACGTGAGAACAGGCCGTCGCCTCTGAGCCAAAACACAGAAGAGTTACCGAGCCCAGGGGAAGCCAAGGTCCGGCCGGCATCCCCTCACAAACACACGCATTCCCACGATGACGGGCACAACCACGACCACGTGCACGATAACGGCCGTGGATATGACCATGGCCATGGCCACGACCACAGCCACCACGATCATCACCATCACTCCCACGAGTTTTCGAGGCTGACGGGGCTGTTGCTCCCCTACACCTCCAAATGGCCGCTCGTCCACGCCATCATGACCGACAAAGACTCACGGCGCATCTTTTACTTCATGGGGTACGTCCTCTACAACGCTCCGTGGCTCTACATTGTGTGAATGCTAACCGAAAGCGTCAATAGGGTCAATTTCAGCTTTATGACTGTACAGGCCGTTTATGGCTATCTTACCGACTCCCTGGGACTCCTCAGCGACAGCATACACATGTTCTTCGACTGTGTCGCACTAGCGGTGGGTCTCTTTGCTTCCGTCATGAGCAAATGGCCACCCAGCGAAAGATTTCCGTACGGATTCGGAAAGGTCGAGACACTGAGTGGCTTCGCCAACGGAGTCTTCCTTATGTAAGACAACAACAACCCCTCGAATCCCGCATGCTAACCTTTGGTAGACTAATAAGTCTCGAAATCATGTTTGAGGCCTTTGAGCGGTTGCTAGAAGGAAGAGAGACGAAACGACTGGGGGAACTCTTCGTGGTTAGCACGATGGGACTAGTCGTCAACCTATTAGGAATATTCGCCTTTGGCTCTCACGGCCATTCTCATGGGCACGGCCACGATCATTCCCACGATCACCACGGGCATAGCCATGCTCATAGTCATGGTCATGGCCACGACCATAACCACGATGGCAGCACGTCTGAGAAACATGGACATGATCATGGCCACGGTCATAGCCACGGTCATAGCCACGACAACGAAAACATGCACGGGATTTACCTACACATCCTCGCCGATACGCTGGGAAGTGCGTCGGTCATTGTTTCCACGGTGCTGACCTACCTGATGCCATGGTCGGGCTGGGATCCTTTAGCATCGTTCCTGATCGCGTACCTTATTCTCATCACGGCAACACCTTTGGTCAAATCGTCGGCGCAGCGGCTGCTACTGACCAATACGGCGGACACGGAATACAATCTCCGCAACACGCTTTCCGAAATAACTAATCAGCGGGGTGTGGCTTCCTACTCGGTTCCCAAGTTGTGGACCGATGACAGGGCGGGAAGCGAGTTCGGGGGTAAGCTTGTTGGGGTGATGCACGTGGCGGCGATGCGAGGCTCGGATCTGGAAGAGGTTCGTGACAGGGTGCAGAACTACCTCTCCAAGCAAGGAATCGACGTCACGATCCAGGTGGAACGTGAAGGTGACGGGACGTGCTGGTGTGGCATGGGCCGGATGAGCCCGTTGTCACCGAGAGCGCCGGGCGGGTTCTGATTGCTCAGTGGAGGGGAGCGGGTTGGTGAATAAAGGGGTAATCATTTATACATATCAAACGTGGTTTATAAGCCAGTACATAGAGTTGCGAGACGCGGATTGTTTCCAGTACACATATATATACATACCCCGAGGCACTTGGTAGGTAGTCAGAGGGAAACTTACCTTGTCTTGTTGGTTGGAAAAAGACAAGGGATTCTGAGGTGTAAATAGAAATGATACATGGGAATAAGCATAATTGTCTCCCTGTGCTAAGAGACAACGACGGCGCTATATTTATATTTGTTTCATTCATATGAAATAGAAATCCCTTTAGCATACCTATGTACTATCCCTGATGTTGTAAGGCTATCCGTGCTCTGTGTTGTGGTGACTATTTTAGAGGTGCTTAAACAGCAGCTTGAGCTAACTTGTTCCAAAACCAGGGTGTCAAGAATGTACTTATATCTATCTTGATACTGGGACAGTGGCATAATAATAAATTTGCCAAGCGTGAATTATTGCCGGAGCCGCGCCAACCGCCGACCCCAGCTGCAAATCAGCCGCCGAGCCCGGGGGCTTGGTGTTCCCCATATCGTTGTCCAATCACGAGCTTGCACTTTCTCTTTTTCTTTTTCTCACATGCTTGACGCTAACACGGAAGCGGTACTATAAATGCGCCAAGCCTTCATTTAGATGTGGGCGACGTCAGTAAAGCTACCTCGGCTCAAGGGGTCTTAGCCCCGGTCGGCCGCCAATTGCCGACTCGACTCAGTTATCTTGACTTGACTTGGCTCGACTTTGACAGAGACTTATGTATGTTTGAGATACTCTTCTGCTTGGCCTTGTACTTCGGCGTATTCTAGACTACTTTCTTTTTTCTTTTCTTCACTTACGACCGTGACCGGACTCGGACTTATTGATTATTGATAGAGAGGGACGAAGCGCACAGACGAATTCCGACTTCTTGCTACGGACGGCTCCCCGCTCAGGCCCGTGCGGTGTGAATAGATTGGAAGTTGGCGGCGACTGCGTGCCTAGGAGACGATCGCGAGAGCGAGAACCGAAGAAAGAGATTTAGAGAGAGAGAGAAGAGAAGACGACGAGATAGAGATAGAGGAAGGCATACGAGAGTGGTATACCATTTATTCGTCTTTTGGATCCGTACATCGAACGCACCTGAACAACACAACGAAGGCATCTCGTCGCATCGCGGAACAGGGCTCACTCTGTCTTCCCCCCGTCCGCGAAACAACGTTTCTTCTCTCCCATCCAACCAACAGATAGACAGACAGGCAGACAGGCAGACAGACAGACACAACCGCCTAAAATGTCAACCTCACCCTCCCCGCCCCGCGACGGCGTAAACCAGAAGCTGCACGCGAACCTGCCGAGCCCCGTGGCGGAGCGACTGCCACACCTCCCCGAGACGAAAGACGAGGTCAAGGCCGACGCCAAAGCCGCCGCCAGCGGCCTCGCCACCCAGCTGCGCTCCCTCGCGGCCGGCGGTTTCGGCGGCGTCTGCGCCGTCGTCGTCGGCCATCCCTTCGACCTGGTCAAAGTTCGCATGCAGACGGCCGAGAAGGGCGTCTACTCGTCCGCCGTCGATGTCATGAGGAAGGGTATCGCGCGCGACGGATTGCGGAGAGGTCTCTATGCGGGCGTCAGTGCGCCGCTTGTGGGGGTTACGCCTATGTGTAGGTTTTTTTTTTCCGTCCTTTTAGCTTCGTTGCTCGTGCCTCACGTACATGGGATACCTACATACCTACCTAAAAACCCAGTTGCTATGTAGCGCGACCAAAGTAAGTACTGACTAGCTAACACCCCTCTCCCTAATAGTCGCCGTCTCCTTCTGGGGCTACGACCTAGGCAAGCAACTCGTGACCAACATATCCCCCCCCTCTCCCACGGGAGGCCTCTCGATAGCCCAGATCTCCGCCGCGGGTTTCTTCAGCGCGATCCCCATGACGGCCATCACGGCGCCCTTCGAGCGCGTCAAGGTCATCCTGCAGGTCCAGGGCTCGCGCCTCAAGCCGGGCGAGGAACCCAAATACAAAGGCGGCGTCGACGTCGTCCGCAAGCTCTACGCCGAGGGCGGCGTGAAGTCCGTCTTCCGCGGCTCGGCCGCCACCCTCGCCCGCGACGGACCCGGCTCCGCGGCCTACTTCGCGGCCTACGAGTACATCAAGCGCCGGCTCACGCCCCGCGACCCCGCCACGGGGAAGCCGCAGGGCGAGCTGAGTCTCATGGCCGTCACCTGTGCCGGGGGCGCGGCCGGCGTCGCCATGTGGATCCCCGTCTTCCCCGTTGACACCGTCAAGAGCCGTCTGCAGACCGCCGAGGGCAATGTCTCCGTCGGGTCCGTCGTGCGCGAGCTCTACGCCCGTGGGGGTCTGAGGGCCTTCTTCCCCGGCTTCGGACCCGCCCTCGCCAGGGCCGTGCCGGCGAATGCGGCGACGTTCTTGGGCGTCGAGCTGGCGCATCAGGCTATGCGGAGGGCGTTTGACTAAAAAGCGAGGATCGGATTCTTTTGATCCGCGGGGAACTCTGATTGGGTGGGGGTGGTGGTCGTGACGGCAGGGCTTCCCGCGCGTCCCCGGGCTAGAGGGCGAGACGGTAGTCGAGAATCACATCGGTGATATCTTGGCTGTTGGACATATGCTAAGCGTCCGCGTAAGGAGAGGTACGAAAGGTCAGTAGACCAACGGACGACTATACGTCTATGACGGTGGCATTGGGATTCATCCCGTTAGCAATGAAGCGGACGAGAGGAAGAGAGAATCGTCATGCGAGAATTCCGCGAAGAACCCTTTTGTGTCCCTTGTTACTCCTACTATAGAAGGAAACATGGCTGTCTTAGCGATGTAGAATAAGAATGCTGGATCCCATGTTCGATGTCATGGTAGAACTCGAATTTCAGATTTCGGATTTCGGAGCTCACGTTTTACTTTGTGGTACCATGTGATTACCTCGTTTTAATCTCTCCCACCCTCAAGTTGGTGGATCTATTCGAGTCTACCATTCCTTTCATTTTAGGTGGAGAGTGGCATGCCTGTCCAGCATCAATACTTCAGTATTCCTCCACCGTAACGTGATGCTTGTATGACATCTTTCGTGTTCCGGGCTAGAATACCCGTAATATGATTTTGAATTTCTTTGGCGCGTCCTACGCGGCTAACATTATTGAAGACTATTTAGATAGCTACTTGCTTGCTTAACTTGCGCATGCGAATGAAATTGTAGAGAAAAACGCCCTTGCCCCGATTTTGAAGAGTTGATAGACCGTACCGCGGCAATCCCTTGCCTCATTTCTTTGATGCTTTAGATTGAATCGATTTCATTCCAAATCCCCTGTGAAAATGCCCAGATTCCGTTACGTCGTGATAGAGTGATATGTGAAGCTTGGTATTGAGGTGAGATGTGGAGTAATGAGAAGAGGTGAGGTGAGGTGAGATGAGGTGAGACTAAGGTGGTGGTACAATTTAGCGGGGGAGAAGAGTGATAGATACGGTTTTCTTCTTTTGAGAAAAGAAAAAGACGATACAAGGATCCCTTGCATGAGCCGCATATCACTTCACCGTTCGGTGACTGTCCACCGTCTCTTGCTGGAGCTGAAGTCGCGCAGACGTTCGGCTTCGCCAGGCGGTGTGGGCGCTCCCCATAGACCTCCGTTGCTAGTGCCGGTCCATAAATGGGGGACTGCGTCTGCGTTGAACTTATCGTGCTCCTCGTCATGGTGGTGATTTGAGTTCTGCTGGTCTTGATCGCAAGCTTCGGAGCACGTTCTTTTTCCATCGATTGTGGTGGTGGTCACACTGGCCAGCTTGTCAGAATCGATGAGCGACGTGGTGGGCTCCTTGGCCTGATGTTTGGTCTCCTCCACCTCCTTATTTTCAGCAGTGGGTTTCTCATGGCTAAAATTTAAAAACATGGGCGTTTCTGGCTCCTCGTCCTGCTCGTTATCATCTTGCCTCGGACTCCATAATCCCCATGTACCGGAACCTGAACGGTCGGGTCGGGTAACTGAGAAACTAGACATTCCACTCCCGATGGTAACACCCTCGCCAGTCGGGTTGTAAACGGATGGTTTCACGGCCAACACTGGCTCTCCCGAAGGCCGTCTCATGCTACCCAAGGACGCATTGGCTGACTGATCTCGGGTATTACCAGATGGGTTCCCATAGAGAGAGCCGAAGTTGATTTCTTTTAGTGCTGAAGTGTAATTGGCACTGGGGCGGGGGCGTATGCTTGGCCTCGACAGAGACGCGTTGCGGTTGAGAGCCGTATTGGAAGCCGTGACGAGATGGTCGGTGTTAGCAAACAGCTTCAGGTCGTACATCTCTGGGAAAGTTGCCCTCGACATCAAATGAGCCGTGTCTAGAGATGACAGCGATTTCTGTCGAGTGAGACTGATATTTTGGGATTCGAAACCAGCTCGTCTCTGGGCCATGGTCAAAGACGACATGGCCACATCGGCGAGCACCGGCTGCTGTGTGATGGCGCCGATGAGGGCATTGCAGCCTGCACCATGGGAGACAAGTACAACGACGTCTTCGATTTCGTTGTCTTGATCGCCTTCGGTAGCGCAATCCGGCTCTGATGGTTGGGAGATGTGCGCCGTCCTGGTCACCATGTGCCCCGGGTTCTCGGTTGAGCCATACCAGTCGACCAACCGCCTCAATCCTCTCCGAAATCTCTGGTGCATAGAGGCCCATTCTTCCGGTAACGTTCCTCCGTCCCCCCAGGCTAGGCTGTCTCGCGAAGAGTCCCACTGGTAGTCTATAGACACACAAGCGTCCCGAGCATGAGCCACGTACCCCCTGGGTATGGGTTCGGAAGTGGACAGCGCGTAGGACGGGACGGGGTACACGTAGCCGCGTGCCCGGTGATGATCATGAGTTGTCCCTCGAGCTCCCACATGATCCGAATGTCCGTTGGTATGGCTTCCATGGTCCGGGAGGCTACCGGCAAGATGGGACATGGTGTCGAAGGCGGATGTGCCGTGGATGCCGTGGCCCGGGGGTGTCCCCAAGTCCCCATTGTGACTATGGCCCGATAAGTTACCCCATAGATGACTAGACACGCTCGAGTGTATGCGATGATGGTAATGTGGGTAGTCGTGGTAGCTCGATCGGCGCAGCAGTTCGGCCTTTGCGGTAGCCAGCATCAGGGCCGATTCCGGAGGCGGGGTGATGTGCTCGAAGTATTCGGGCGACAGCCATTCGCCCAGGAACGGGTCGAGCCGAAGGACGGATTTCTCGACAGGGCCCTCTCCCTCATGTTCATGGGCAGTCGTCGAGACGGGGACGGCGACATCGGGCCGTGACTTGGTCGGGGTGGAATTGGAGAAGGATGATGCTTGGGTGAGCCGTAGAGCGCCTAGCTGAGACGGCACAGGCTCGGCAAGGTTGGAAGGGACCGACGACGATGTAGGATTCGAAGCCAGACCGGCGCTTATGGCGATGGAGGTCTGCACACAGCGAAGAAAGGGAGAGCTGTGGAGAATGACGCGAAAACGACGGCGCTTCGGGGTGGACGGTGACGGTGACGGTGACGGTGACGGTGAAGGAGACGACTCGGGCTCGGGGGGAGCTGCTGTGGCAGCAACGTCATCTCGCAGGATGGCGGCGA
Source organism: Xylaria castorea (assembly GCA_022495115.1). NCBI lineage: Eukaryota > Fungi > Ascomycota > Sordariomycetes > Xylariales > Xylariaceae > Xylaria > Xylaria castorea. The sequence continues at coordinate 44,883 of MU382718.1, read as the reverse complement.
TACGCGCACCGACGTTTCGGGAGTGCATCCAGCCCCCGTATGTGAGTGGGGGATCGTATGGGGTCGGCGAGCTCAGATGCCATTGCTTGTCGGCGGCATCGAGCCGGTTTCCGTGCCTGCAAAGCATCGACAGATCTTGTCAGCAACGCAACGTCGAACGCAACGTCGGGCGGGGGACAGGGACAAGCCAGTGACGCAACTCACCTAACCACGAAGATGTAGGCTGGGGGGCGCCCCATGGCAACAGCAGTTGACAGTCGAGGTTGGGAGGCTGGGAGATTGGGAGATTGGGAGAGATCGAGTTGAAGTAGAAAGTAGTTTATATGAAGAAGGTATGAGAAATGTTTGCTACCTTCTCATTCGTTCCGTTGGCTATTTTTGGGTTGTCTGAGATCGTCATTGTCGGTTTGTAGACTATTATAGGTATAGCATGTCATAAATGGTGCAAGCTATGGTGGATGACATGTGATTTTCTTGTGCTCTAAAGTCCGGGGTGCTGCAGGCAGGCACAAACAACAGTGCCATATAGCTACCCCTCACAGTGACTGCATGTCAATTAGAACAATATCGATATCCACTTCGCTCTTGAAATAGAGTAGGTAGATTAACGTTTACTAGGCTAGACCAGACGCTAAGTTAGTGTACACTACGCTAGACCACAGGTACATTATCGGTAGTGCACTGTATAATCGATAGCTCATTACATATAAATCTCGAATAACTACCTCCACACAGATCACGCACGTGTAGCTGCTGGCTATATGCAGGCCGGGAAGGACGTAGACAAAAGTGCAAACTAATGTAATTACTTGGCGCAATTGCTAAGCCGATCTTTATTAGATGACAAATCCAAAATGTCGGTATTTCAATTTCCAGTCAGTGAAACATGAACCAACCGAAATAACGCCGCAAGGCACCCTCGTCTGTCTACAGTACATAGGTACCTTACTACTTGCTGTTTCCCCGCTTCAACAGTCATTATAGATAGCTCTATCGAAACATACCTATATCGCGAGACTGTGGGCAGATGTGAGGAATGTTACAGTGCAGTAAAGAAGAAAGTCCAGATCCAGGGTCCTCAGTAATCTGATCTATCTATACTCCATTGGGCATAGACCCGAAGCACAGAGGTTCAACCTGCAGGCGTTCTGCAGGTATCATCTGGGCGCATTCAGAGTGTCACATCTTAAGGCATCGTAATCACATCGCCAGTGCTTATAGAACGTACAACTTGGACGCTATAATACGTACGCCCGCGTTATTAACAGTTTACCCTGCAGCTTTTATTGTTTTCTCGTAGAACAGATTATTTCATTTAATACTAACTAAACTAAGGATACATTTTTGTTTTCACTTTTCTTCTCCTTTAATTTATATGCATAGGTTACTTATAAAACCTGTTAACCTGGAGGAAAAATGCTATAAGTAGGGCCAGCCAACTTGTCTAGCGGGAAGCTTCCTTTTTATATACTTAAACTCACTATTTTCTTGGGGAAAGTTCTTGACTACTACTTCTTTTTTTGGTTGTGAGTGAACGTGATACAGCCGAGCTATTGAATGCTATAGAAACTTCGGAGATTATTCAGCATTTTAATTTCTCGGGATGATTACAAGTCTAGGAAGCGACTACAGTTCGCGACGAGGACCATATTAGGCCTCTACTATTTTATCACAATGCCATTCGCCACTCCATCTAGTACCGCAGTTCGTGGTTATGAAGGATTTTAATAATCACTATAGACTATAACAAACGAGTGATTCAGGACAGCCATTGACTTATCGATGAATGGTTATAAATATGCATTAATACGAATCCAACCCTGATCCCGTAGTCTACACTCTCCCTAGCTGGGTGCTATATACTGCAAGTACTCATGGGTTTTTATCCTACCAAGCTACGCGGTGTAGTTGTAGACCTCCTTTCTGTTAGCGTCAGTGGTGGCGTGGATAATGTAACAAGGGCTTGGAAGAGTGTTCGCATTGCAATAATCATCTAGGGCGTCAAGGGGGCCATGAAGGTCCAGTCCTTCTCCTTGGGCCAGGCGGCGACCTTCGTCTCTATATGTAAAAGTCTCGCTTTCGTTCCTGGCCCTCGCTCTCGTATAGCCTGGAGCGATCAGGTTATCGCGAGAACGAGCGGAACGGGTACGGGAACCAGCCTTGCCGCTCATATGATTATATACATGATATTGGAGGTTTTGGCCCGATGGGTTTCAGGTGCCTGAGGCAGTCCCAATCTCTCGGGTCGTCCGTGTGACAGATAATGATAATGACGATGAGATTACTGTTGCTTCCCTAGACAAATCGAGCCAGAGGTAGTGAAGCTCTTCTGTAGCTGGGTGCGCCTCTCCCGATTAAGCCATTTAATAGCTATATTCTGTGAGACAATAGAACGTAGACTTTCTGCTCTGGATTTGCGGCATGGATTTTCTCGCGTGTGCTATGATGGCAACAACAGATCCTCAAGTTACCACGAGCAATGCCTTTGGTGGTGGTGGGCCAGGGGACTGCTCTTCGACGGGTATTCGTCCTGAGATTTGCTTACGCCAGAGAAAATTCCTATAGAAATGGTCCACGTCTGGTTTCCCCATCACGCCAAACAAGTTCAATTTCAATTGATCGGCTTGTTGTGATGCTTACTACGGAAATGGACAGTATCCGCGATGATCTGACTACACTTCGTTCCTTATGATGACAAGCATTACCCTCAAATAAGTCGGAGAAGATTTTGTTGCAAGATTCCTCGGTCTATTTTCGGTCAGCTTTCTTGCCAAGGCTGTCGAGATTCCACGCATCGGTAGACCAAAAACTTAACGAACGGACATAGAGGATGCAGTTAGCTATTGGATAGCGGGTTATACACTTGGTCTTGACTATTCTGACGGCGTACTTCGATGCCATGAATAGAGTTGTGAGAAATCTGGAACCATGGCTGATCACGATACATCCAATGTTAGCATAGGGGGCAAGCCCCGACTCGCTGAAATTTGGCCCGTGTCTGGACACCTGAAATATACGGCAAACTGCTGCGTGCTAACAAAGTACGACTTAGATGGATAGTTCATTTAAGTTGCTGGTGCAGCGACCCCATAAAACACTGTTCACACAGCGGCTTTGCTCAAAATTAAACCCCGTTTTTCTCTTCTCTACTGTCATTGATTAATAGGTTGACTGGTTAGATACACATTTATATATATTTTTGTCAGTTGTGAAATATATTATTGATTGAAGTCCTGATATCAAAGTCGGCAGACCGGCCAGCAAGAGCCACAACAAAACTCGTAGATCTACCTTATTCTACAGCCGATAATGCCAAGGGCCTCTGCAATATCAGACGTGCCAATCATTATGTTAAAGGTACCGAAAGACTAGCCAGCATTATATAACGCTCAGTCAGGCGTCTCCTACGCGACTGGCTCATGTAGAGCAGTCGTCAATTCAACAATAATCTGTCGCGGAGATGTGGACCACTATATATCCCGTTAATGTGATCCGCGACATGGTCTTCTCAGGTATCAAGATCTTTGACCTCCTAAACTCATAGGTGGGAATATCAAAAGCTGTTTATGCCCCATGTCATCCAACTTCTGCCTTGGATCGCTGGCTTCCGTTGCACACTTGATCACAACTGAAGAGGATTAGTGAAAGTAGATGGGAAAGTTCGAGATACATATGGACTATCGTGACGTGTCTTCATTATTCATACTATTATTGAAAATTCCAAAGCTATTTAAGAACGAAAGTCTGGTTTCAGCGCCATTGTAAATATTATAGCGGGATTGGAATCGGCCAAAACATCCAGATTTGAACTAAAATAGCTGTTGTGGACGACCCCAGGTGCCGAACCGCTTCTATTGGAAAAGCGAGATATCATTAATCTCTGGTACTCCTCAGCTTGTTACATCCTCATGATAAGGCTGTTGGAAAAACAATAGAGAGGTTGCAGAGTGAAATGGTTCTAGTTGTGCTTACTATTCTCCAACTGCATAATTATCGAAGGCGCTATCTGAGTGCCGGGCGAGAACACCACCATTATTAGCGTTACATGTTGACAACGGATCGACATTCCTATCGTTGGTAGCGTAGCTAACAGCATCGACAAATTTTTCCGACTGGTCTTCGAAGTATGTACTATCCCTTTGCGAAATGACCTTGCTCTTCTTATAAAAGCCAATAAAACAGGTCTAATAGATCTACAAGCAGTATATATATTGAACAAAGATCTAGTTGTAAAGCGGCGACAGCTACGTCCTATAAAGCTAATGACCAATGACTTTAGGATCACAAGAAGGATGGGTATGGGTGGTATGTTTGATCGACAAGCTGATAAGAAGACATATAAAGGAGCTTCGAAGGATGAAGTAACGTTTGCGAAGATTGTCACACGGACCCAAGGGACTGAGACCACCTGAGACCCTTCGGCCCAGAACTCCAATATCATGTACATAATTTTATGAGCGGCAAGGCTAGCTCCCGTACCCGTCCGATCGGCTACACTTACTCTCGTATATACTTGATTGAATAAGACAGACTATACGAGAGCAATCGAGAGCAAGGAACGAAAGCGAGGCTTTTGCATATGGGGACCCAAGTCGCCGCCTGGCTAAAAGGGAGGACTGGACCTTATAGCCCCTTAACGCCCTAGATAATTATCGCAATTTGAACAGTTTTCCAAGCCCTTGAAATCAAGCCCTTGTTATAAAGATAGCGTGGAGGGAAGTGCTAAGAGAAGCAGGCTTCTTCGCTAAATATCATAATACCTTGGCTGGTATTATATACAGACTGCTTTTCGAAGTTGATATATACACTTGATATAATATTTTTTAGACTTATTATATAATGATTAAGAATATTCAAGGACAGTAAGGATATCATAGGCGGTGTGCAGTAGTGGAAACAAAACCCCGATAATGTACAGCAACGCCGAATCACTCTGGGTTTTTAATAAGTAATAATTAGTCCGAGCCCTCGTAGCGCCTCGCGTTTTCCTTCGGCAGAAAGCTCCGCGGCTTAGTAGCAAACCCTTCCATAGCCTCCTTGGACTGCAGTGGGTCGAGTTTCTCTTCACTCTCGGCACGGTCCCTGAGTCCCCGCCCGGTGCCCCATGAGCGTTCATGCTTGCCATCTGTGTTGCTGTCGCTCGACACCGAGATGGTTGTCGTAGCGTAGATTTTGCTGCCGTGCTCGGCTTGTTTAGGGGTTCTGCCGTCGCTGCTGCAGTTGGCGGCTGCTTCCTCATCATCCTTGTGGATGAAGGTCGTGAGAGAGATGTCACCGTACCGGTTCGCGACCGCCCTACGCTCCTTGAACATGCCCGTACTGCCGATGGTGCGGGTGAAGGCGTCGTCAGACAGCGGCATGGTCGATCGCGGCGTCCATATGCCAATTTTGTGGGCCACGGTCCGAAATAAGGGGCGCAGTGTTGCGAGGGAAGCGGCTGTGATGGCCAGACCCTGCTCGGCTGTTGACCAAATGGCAATATCAACCGTTGCCCCTATGGGTTACGTTAGGTTAGGTCTCTAACTTAAATGCAATAGGTCAGGCCTTACATAGAAAGTCGGGGTCCAAAAAGGTATTGACATAAGCAAGTCGCACAACAACAGCAATGCTTGCTCTGCGATCATGTCAGTAGCCGCCGATTAGTAAAAGGGTAGGTCTTAAGAACGTACACGCAGCCAATACCGAGAATGGGTATCAACGCAATTTTGGTTCTCCGACCTATTTGAAGAGTGGCCACTAGAAACATCGGCAATATAGCAAAAGTAAAGTCGCAGATGACGCTGAATGCGCTGTAAAGGTATGTGAGAGCGGCAATGATATGCGGGTCTATGCACCATCCTCCCTTGATGCTCTTATCCCAGAAGAAGGTGATGGGGTTACATTGAAAGAGAGTGACGAAAAAGAAGACAATGCCGGAAGCGACCGTAAATAGCATGACGATGTAGATGATATAGTGGTGCATCTTCGAAACTGTGAGTCGTAGAAGGAAAACACCAATCGAAATTTTCGAGGTAATCATGGTCACGCAGTACCAAAGGTAACAAAACCACCAATACTGTGAGTTCCATAGTCAGCAATTACCGCATGCCGTGTTCCCTATCGCCCGACTAACCTTCATCGCCTCTGCGATATCCTCGGTATCAAGATCCTCAAAATGTCGTCCGGTTCCATAGTGAACACCCGTGATAGCAGACGCAACGAAAAGAACGAAGGAAATCTGTGATAAGAGTGTCAGACGATTTAGCTGGTGGGTATTCTCATCGAGTGACTAACAGCCGCAAAACTCATGAACCAGTCATCGAGACCCCATGCTTTCACGATCACCAGTCGAGTGTATATTCTTAACGCGATGGTCACTATGGACGTGGCCAATAGAGCAACACACACAGCGAAGACCTGCGGTCCTCGATTCGGAACATCAGCCATTTTGACGACTTATCCCCCAGCTGAGCGAGTTGTATCAACGAAGCTTACACACGTATCAAAGAAGCACAAAAAGCATGACGCCTGGTAGCGTCTAGAAGATGGATCCGGTAAAATAGACATATGAGCATTCTCGATATGTTGGGGGAATGCACCCTTTTTCTTCAGTGGAAGAGCACTTCATCTTCCACCTAGTATAGTCTATAATACAGTATATTGTAACATAAACTCAATGCCATCCAAGCCACGCTGCCGGTAGATACCGTTCCCAGCAACCGGCCATCTGTGCCTTTTAGGGAAGTTCGCCGTGACCTTCTGAACCGTTCGGGTGCATCCGCGTCCTCATTGAGTGGAGAACCCTACTATAGTGATTGTTAGCTAGAAACGGTCCTGCTCCGTAGGGCCGAAGCGTGGGCGAAAATTGGTGCAATGTATGAGTAGAGAGCTATAGTCTGTATTTTTTAGAGCTATCTCCGTCTGTGTGTCGGTTGGTGCGGCGACTAATAAAGGTAGCGCAGGCACTACCAAGTAGACGGTCAGAAATGGCTGTTTAGCGTCCGACGAGTCTTCTGTTAACAGAAGACGGCGTTCCTGTCAGAACCGGCGCTGTACTGTAATGTGACTTTGAAACACACGTAACATTGATGATGCCCGACTCCTGAGTTGTGCATGGCGACGATCGGTGTGGCTTTATGCGAGTCTTCTGGCGTGTCGGTCCGTGCGAGTTCAGATCCGAGCAAAACCCGAGGCGGCGGATAGCTATTATAGGGGCACGGTCCTGCCCCCGGCAAATGCAACGCTGTGTCTAGGTTCACCGAGGTTTACCATTTCGACCATTCCAGGATAGGAATCAGCATTTCGGTCCGTGTTCGAGCCAAACCCACTACTGTATATGCAAGTAAAATTTTTCCAAGTATTGCATTGCCGCATTTTTATGAAAATTAAAACACCACGTATTACCTAGGTAGTTATGCATCTGCACTTGCTTTATGGATAGCTTCCCCGAATCCCCCCCTAAGTCATTAGTTCTTGGGATCTGCGATGGCCAGTGCATATCCATGACTCAGGTGAAGATGATGCTTTTTGGGGCAAGGGTGCATTCGAGACGTCACAAGGTCCAAGCAAAGCAAATATAGGTAAATACTTGCGAAATGCATCCTAAACGCCTTCTCGCCTTTAACATGGGGCCTCGAAAACTATATCCAACGTAGGCTCAGTAGTATACCTACTAAAAATTAGGCAAATAAAGACCTTCAAGTTTCCTTACCGCATCTAGAGTATTAATCATTGCACTAGAATTCTAGTCGAGCTATACTAAGCTATGCACCAGCACTAAATATGGTCTGGCTCATGGCCCGGCAGATGTTGATTATATCTGGGGAAGGAGAAGAGAAATGAATTTCCACTATCTAGACATGACACTGGCCCTTTCCGGTAGTCACCCCTACATTCTATGCTTAATAACGTGGAGCCTGCAGTAAGAAAACATCGCCCAGTGGTGTCGGAACTGTCGCTAAGATACCAGAACCAGATGCTTGGGACGTCGATGCAGGTGATAGACGGCCCGCCGAAGGTTAGGCTGAGGCTTTTCTAGCCGTGTCTGGTCGGAGGTACGTTCCCCTGACTGCTTAGTTCTAACCCAAAGGGGTCGTTCACGTGGTCACTCCCATCAGCATGCGAATGGATTTCCCAAAGCATACCTGGCGTGGAATACTAGTAGGTGACCAAATCTTTCTGTCCAAAGAGGGTCGACAATACACTTTAAGTTCGTTATGTGTGTATCTGTACGGCATGGCACTGTAGAGTACTGTACTATACAATACGTAGTCTCTGCTTTTGTACCCTGGTCTTCGGTGATAGGGCCTTAGTCAACCTCAGGACTGATTGGTCTGTGATAGTCAGATCCAATATATCGACCACTGGTCATTGGTCATGAAGCTGACTCAGTTAGGTCCGTGCAACAAAATATGGGGTAAAAACGAGATCGGTATTCTGGTCAGGAGCGAGATAGTCGGCGAGCTCGAATCAATCACCTCTTGAAGGAGACGGAGAGATTGTAGGGCCTACACCAACACTAAGTGAGGCGAAGCCCCTGAACATAGTATGACTAGAAGGTCTCACAGGCAAGAGCAATTAGAAACCAAAAACAGCCCTTAGCCAAATATTCGAAACCTGTCTCAACTTGAAAGATTCGGGAACTAGGACGAACAACCGCCCATGGCCGACAAAAGCAGCATCTTGCAACATTGGCGGCGTCAGGCCAAAACTTTTTAGAATAGGCAAAACATGAAACCCCATCTCAGCCAAACTTGACCCAGCTCTTCCGACCCCACGCGTCATATCTAGACGCCATCATATTCCCTCATTTTAGAATAAATTGTGGTTTCTGCTTGAAGAAAACGACGAAGGATGGGAAACTTCTGAATGGTGGCGGTAGATTCGTTGAGAGTATACTGATGAAGGCTGCACTAATGGGCTGCGAGGCAAGTACATGAATTCGCACGAGTTCAATTCGGCCCTAGCTACATTGCGCAATTTTACTTGCCTGATAGAAGACTCTGATTCGAAAATTTGACAACTGTGGCTGGAAACAACTATAGAATATGGAAAGCAACTCATAAGCCATCCGGCAAACAACCCTTTTTCAAACTAGCTATATAGCTTGTCCCTGGCCTTTTTAGACAGGGACTAGGTAACAATGGGAGAAGGCCGAGTATCCTTGTGGCCTTTTGTTAAGAGAGGACTATTAAGGCCCTGAGGTTTAGTTACAAATCACACTTCAAATTTAAAATCATTGCAGTATAGCTGTGGGAAAGTCTAACAACGAGATTAATTTGAGTCACACGGACCCGAGGGATTGGGACTGCCTCAAGCACCCGAACCCCTTCCGGCCGGGACTCCAATATCATGTAAATAATCATATGAGTGGCAAGGCTAGTTCCCGTACCCGTCCGTTCAGCTAGGCTTTGCTCCCGCGTTTGCCTAAGCAGTTAAACTTGCTTCGTATATAACCGATCAAACAAAACAGACTATACGAGAGCGAGAGCCAGGAGCGAAAGCTTCGCGTTCGCATATAGAAACGAAAGTCGCCGCCTGGCCCGAGAAGAAGAATTGGACCTTCATGGCCCCCTTGGCGTCCTAGATGATTATTGCAATATGAACACTCTTCCAAGCCCTTGTTACGATTTGTGTCCAGAAATATTATCGACAACGGACAAAATAATTGCCTGATATGCTGGAGTGGCATCCTTATTGAAATGATTGCTAGTGCGAGCCACAGAAGGAGGCATCTCAGAGTCCAGTTCGTCTTGTTCAATTTCTTCTGCAATCGACAGCTCGTTCGGGACTTTCATCGGCATGGATGTTAATTCATTCTGTTAGCTATTCATGAATGATGGCAATTGGATCACTTACATCATAAATACTTTTGTCAGAATAGGTAAGCCGCATCGACATGCCGGCCGCCTTGTAAAACTCTCTTGGCAAAAAGAATCATGACTTCAGTGTGAAGACTGCTGCGGAGGATGGGCCAGTCGATCGGGCTTTAAGAAGGGCCTGCAGAAGCAGAACAGTAACGCCACGTCAGTGTTCGCAGATTGATGCCAGCCTCTCGCGACCCATTAGCTATGCGTACACTCAAATTAGAGACTATGATCCACGTTGAGCCAGGTAGGTCACTGAAGACGTCGAAACTAATTCTCCTTCTCCTGACTTAAGGCTAAAGCTAAGATCTCGAACCATCGAAATCGACTGCACGAAGTTCGATATCACAAGTTACAAAGCGAGCCAGCTTGGATGGATCCTGAGTGGTGGCGATAGTGCTGGTTACACCTTCGTTGCGCAATTCGTCAACGATCTTCCTGCCTAGCTGACCTCCCATCCCACAGATGAGTAATTTCTCGGGCTAAAACGACTTCATGATTCATACGTTATAGGATATAGCGGTCGAAAAGTGAAAATATGTCTGGGTTTGAAAAGCAAATTTTCTCGAATTTGTGGATTGAAGCCTTACGGAAAGCCCTGAGTTATAACAAGCCTTATCACTCTGCTCCGTTTTCGCAATCTGGAAAAGGGGTAGTGGCCATCAGTCTGATGCTAAAACCAACCTTTAGCCATAAGCACTCCAAATTAAGATGTCAACACTACTAGACATCATCCGCATTGGCGTCCTTCGATGCCCTAATCGCATCATTCTGGATCCGATGACTCGTCGCCGTGCCCTGAATGGCCTACAAAACAGAATAATACTTGATTGCTACATCCAACTTGCATATTTCGGTTTAAATCAACACCAGGCGCAAGCTCGGCACTGGACAACCCGCCTTTGTGGCAGTGTATATATTCGCACGCCGAGTCTCGGTCCCTTTCGCCAGGAACCTCTACGATACATCTCTAACGAACACTTTACGCTCGAGAGGCTAAATATAGCTTTGCTGTTAGGAAATGCAGACACAGTAACTATTAGTTAGCCAGGATTGGTTCACCCTAGTCTTCCCAAGCGCATAGCGGGAGGGGCAGCGCTTATCTCTGGAAACGTTTGGACTTTCAGGAGGGTAGGAACAGAGGGATATGAGGATCATCCTATTCTAGATAGTCAATATGCAGTATATATCAGTTTGGAATAAAAATTCCACGGTCCATGTATCAGAACCACCACTCTCGATATCAGATGTTGTAAAATTGAACATTTAGAATGATCACCAGAAGAAATTAATGGTAAACGCTTTATTGGTATAGCGAAAGCCAAAAGAGACATTCCCCTCTAGACATATCGTTTGCTCCTCGGACAGCGCCAGAGCCTACCCTATCAATAATCGGATCTATGCCTTTCAAGTATTGGATTTAGCACTCAATGGATCTCTATCAAAAACCTAAAGATATAAAAGCAACTAGCATAAACACCTGATTTAGCAAGTATGAGAAAAAGATGGATTTAGAGAAAGAAATGAAAGGAAAAGAGGAGCCTAGAGTATAAGCTTGCTTAACACCTAGAGATGGTGTTCATTACCTAACTAGGTTAGGTACGTCGCTACTTATATCAGCCACACCGTGGATACTACCAGCCACACAGCCAGTGGATTTTATCACTAACAACCCGCCACCAAGCCTTAGGTAATAATCAATGGCGGCACATTAGGTACCTTGCCCACTATCTACCTAGGAAAGTACTTAGTTAATAGGTGTCCACCCCCCACCCAATACCCACCCGAATATACCGAACTCGGTCGCTTACCCAGCATCAACTATCAACATCCTACCTAATTTCGAGAATCGGAATCGAGATAGGAAACAGGGAACACTTTCATAGACATGAAGCTCTCGCGCATACTCCAACTGCCCGTGCTGCTCGCATCGACGCTCCTCTCGCCCGCCCACGTCCACCATGTGGCCGCCGAGCACACCAGCAACTGGGCGGTACTGGTCGGCACGTCGCGCTTCTGGTTCAACTACCGCCACCTGGCCAACGTGCTGTCTATGTACCGCACCGTCAAGCGCCTGGGCATCCCCGACTCGCAGATCATCCTGATGCTCCCCGACGACATGGCCTGCAACCCGCGCAACGCCTTCCCCGGCACCGTCTATAGCAACTCGGACCGCGCCGTCGACCTATACGGCGACAACATCGAGGTCGACTACCGCGGTTACGAGGTCACCGTCGAGAACTTCATCCGCCTGCTGACCGACCGCGTCGGTGACGAGATGCCCCGCAGCAAGCGCCTGCTGACCGACGACCGCAGCAACATCCTCGTCTACATGACTGGCCACGGCGGCAACGAGTTCCTCAAGTTCCAGGACGCCGAGGAGATCGGCGCCTTCGACCTGGCCGACGCCTTCGAGCAGATGTGGGAGAAGCGCCGCTACCACGAGATCCTCTTCATGATCGACACCTGCCAGGCCAACACCATGTACAGCAAGCTGTACTCGCCCAACATCATCGCCACCGGGTCCTCGGAGCTCGACCAGTCCTCCTACTCCCACCACGCCGACAACGATGTCGGCGTCGCCGTCATCGACCGGTACACATACTACAACCTCGAATTCCTCGAGTCCGAGGTGCGCGACCTCGGCAGCAAGAAGACGGTCGGCGACCTTTTCGATAGTTACACCTTCGAGAAGATACATTCGAACGCCGGTGTCCGGTACGACCTGTTCCCCGGCGGTGCCGACGTGGCCCGGAGCCGGCTGTTGACCGACTTCTTCGGGAACGTTCAAAACATAGAGGTAGACGGTGCCAAGAACTCGACAGTGGACGACGAGATGCTCGCGCTTAGCCGCACCATTGCCCGACTAAGGGCCATGGCCGACCACCAGGACTTGGAGACCGAGAACAACGCGACGTCGGCTAATGCCGAAACTCGACCTAGAAAGAGAATTCAGCTTGCTAAATCTCTCACCGACGATAACTGGTGGAGCAAAAAAGTGGTTGGAGCAACGACGTTGGCTGGCTGTGCGGCCGTCTGGACCCTGGGATCATATCTTGAAGGGTCTAGGAGGTGATGAAGCTGTGTATTAATAGTAATAACTGTAAAACAATTGTAGTCGGACTAAAAATACCGAAAAATCTCATTTGTTCCGTCTTTATGAAGCGTTCCTAGATATGATGCTGTCTCCTCAAACCGACAGACAATATTGTATAATATTAGGGCTTTTGTAAGGCAGGTATTACGCGCGGGACAGTGTCTAGATTAGGACCCCTCACGGTGGCTACCTTGTCAATTACTCCATCCCATCTACAACATCAATACATACTATACTCGCTTGCAACAGTTTACGACAAGGGGAACTTAGATAACCATATTCATACCTTGGAAGATAAATGCAACGCGAAACTCAATCAAATCTGTTGCGTGCGCAATGAGGGGTCGTGGAATTTGTCAGTGTGAAAACACACCGCGATCGGCTCATGATGAAGGGTTAGGTTAGTTAGTTGGCCGCTATCTCACTTCTTACGCATTTTTACGCATTTTTACCTATTTCCAGTACTCACGCAATACTCACCAATTTTTAGATAACGCAACTGTCTCGATAAAGAACTCTGGGCATTTCATTGATTATACATCAGCGCCTATATTGTCGGTTATTACATTCATGATGCATAAGACCGACCAGGAGCACAATCAAATACAGCCCCAGCCCGAAGTTCGATAAAGCTTCTCACAACTATACCACAACTGTAAAGCCGGCATACCAGCCTTAGCTCATAAGCTACATCATACTACACTTACTAGAGAGCGCCCTATCTCATAAGAAGACCTCACAATATCGTGCTTGGGCTCACTTAACTATGTCGTTCTTGAGCTTGGCGCCACCACTCCCTCTCGAGTCGCTCAACCTCGCCATCCTGTCCAAGACCACGCACAACATCACATGGTCACCCGACAGCGAGCTAGCGATCGGCTGCGATGACTGCGTCCTGGTCTACGTCCCCGACTTCTCCCGTATTTCAGTCCCTACCAACGGCGGGCGATACGATGCTGGCCCCCGCCAGTACGACGAGGCAGCCCTCCGCTTCCCGATCGCGCCCCTGAAATCTCCGGACCTCAACCGCCACCTGTTCGATCAAGCAGCCCAGGAGTTCGCAGGCTACGCGAACTTCACTGGTGCTGGGTCCGGTATAATCACCGGCCATGGCAGCACTCTCAACAATACCGTTGCCCTTGGGTGGTCCCCCTGCGGTCTCGGTCGCATGAACCGCGCCGTGCTCGCCGTGCTCACCGCCGGCGGTATTGTGACGGTGTATTGTCAGGGCGCTTCAGAGGCAGTGGGAGCCTCCGTCGGCCGCAACGCAAGGTCCCTCCGCCCCTGGGTCCCCGCGTGGCATGTCGGTGGGGGGTTCCTCGTCCCTACGGTCGACGGCCATCCGCCCATAGGTAAGAAGGAGTGCATCACGGCGTTCTCGTGGGCGAGAGATACGCATGCTGGGGTGGCGGTCCTGTCGTATCTCAATGATGAGCATGAGATCGTCCTGCTCCTCGTCCGCGCGACGCATCAGGCGAAGGCTACACCTGGACACCCGGGCACGTGGACGATCCGCGAAGTCGCGCGCTTTATGGCCGAGGGCCCCCATCCTACCGCTGCGGATGTGAGTTTCGTGGGCACATGGGCCGAGGCGCGACGCGGCCGACTGACTGCTGACTGTTTCATTAGCCTACGGATCCGGACTATGCGTATTGTAGCTCCTCATTCGCCCTGAGCTGGAGCCCCTGGTTGAAGAGGGGCGGCTCGCGCACGAGCATCCTCTCGTACGTGGCCCATAACCATATCGGATTTCGACAGGTCACGCTCGATGACCCCGAAGAAGATGAGCACGAGCACGAGCTGCCTAGTGTCCATGTCGCGCGCGCCGATACGAGCGGCGTGTGTCTCCATCTCTCTACGGACGCCTTCGTCGTTTGGGAGGACAAGGTGAGTATCGCTGTCCTCTTTTCATGAACGAGGCTCATACATCGCAGATATGGACGGTGCCTGGGACGAATATCTGCAGAGGCGTCATCGCCTCGCCTACCAAAGTTCAGGCTTTCGAACTGCCATTCGATTATATTTCACCTATTGCTAAGCACCCGACTGAAGAGTGTGGGACTACGTACCCCTCGGAAGACGATATGACGCATATGGAAAATCCTATTACAGGTTTGTTGCCACCTTTGCTGTGTTGTTCACTGTCTATTCGGGTCATTCTCTTTTAACGAATATAGGCTTGATCATCCACCCCCCGTCTTTCTCAAACAGTACCGCCACGCCCTCGTACACCCTCGTCCGCCTGTCCGCCACGCACGACAACCCGGCCTGGCACCAGACAAACCTCACCCTGCCCCAGAACCCGGACCCCGAAGATGATGAGGACGAGGAAGATGACCCCGCCAGCCTCCAATGGGCCACAGACATTGGCCAGATTATCGAGCACCAACTCCCGCGCGCCCTCGCCCACCGGCAGGGGGGGAATGCGGAGAAAGGCCGCGGCGAGACAGGCTTCGAATCTGACGCCGACGACGATGATGAAAGCGACGAGCTGGAAGATTACTCGGACTCGGACTTCGACTCGGAAGACGATAACTCCTCGAAAGCCGCATTCCCGGGCATCTTCCGCGGCGTCGACACGGAGGACCAGGTCCACCTGTACCGTGTGCGCATCTGGGGCCTAACGGCCAGCCCCGGCGGCGGCACCAGCGCTGTGCTTGTGAGTCTGCACAGCAACCTCGAGCTCGAGCGGGACACCTTCGCCGGGCTGAACTGCCGCGTCCTTTTCGGCACCATCCCGCGCGTGGACCTTGGTGATTATGTACCCTCTGGCACTGAGATGCTCAGCACCGAGGCTCGCGTCTGGGAATGGATGTATGGTGCAGGTCCTCCTGTGCCGGGATACAGCGCCCTGGCTGTACCGAATCGTAACGAGAGCTTTGCCCTGAGGGATCATTTCAAGCTCATTGCACGCTTGATGCGATGCGTCTTTTGCGACTGCCCGCTTGCGTCTGAAAACAACTCATCTTGGTGCGATAATGGGCATTCCTTTGGTAGGTTTTAGTCGCCCACGCTTTCCGGCTTCCAATGCCACCGAAAATGCCACCGTTCAATTTTTCTTGCGGCTAATCATCATCGTGAACAGAGAATTGCGCGAATACCGGCGTCCCTATCGTCGCGCCCAATGTCTCGCGCACCTGTGGCGTCTGCGGCCTAAAATCACTCAAGTCGGAGGAGCTGCTGAATCTGGAGCCCCATTTGAAGGATGCAATCGAGCAGGATGTCTGGGCCCAGCTTTGTGGTAGGTGTGGCGGGAAGTTTACGAATTAAAATTGATGATTAGTTAGATGTAATGATGTATCGATATGATGGTTGTACGAGTCGAAAATTCGGTTCGGTGTTTATGGCGGTGGGCTTGTAGTTTTGTCACAGTCTTGTAGGTTTTATTAGGAAAGGGTATTCATAGCGCGTGAGTGGATGGCATATCGGTATTCTATATTACTGCCTGATGAATATTACTTTGCGCAATATCTATAAGGTGTAAATCCGACGGATGCCCTTCGGATTTACCATCTATATCATGATAGCGAAGCCCAGGGCCGTCATTCTATACGACTTCAAAGGTTTCCTCCCTATCCCTAATGTAAAGTTGGCAAGTTTGTGTCATGTGTGGATATCGACCTCCTCGAGTAGTTTTTGCCGCCCATTATGCCATCTCATAATTTGATACGATCCGTCCTAATGAGATACTTAACTTTCATCGTTTTCATTATCATCCACGTTTGTAGCTGGCCACTGCATTTTCCTGGCGTAAATTCAATATACGCCACCTGAACCTTGTGCTGTTACGTCCGCTTGACCGCTTCATTATACACTTGTCAGTATAGGGCTACGTCTACAGTAACGGCGTTCGAGGTAAGCACTGCTTTAGCTTGAATTCGTCGACTTCGCCCTACACAGGCAAGCTAGCAATCCCCATGTCATACTGTAATCATATAGGGCTGTTAGGGGCCCCATTCTAGCTTGGCAGGCACTGAGAGCGTCAGGCGGGGCATAAGTTACTCTATGCGTATTCATAATAGCGTAAGTACTGGAACCCCGGAGCTGGATCCACATCCGGGACCGAAGACGACGACCTACTGGTAAAGATTGGTCCAGAAACGAGAGCCCAGGATTACTGTGGGTGAGTAAGCGAAACGGGACAAAGGAGTATTTTGATGTTATATGTAATGTCGCCTGTGAAGCATTGATAGTTATTAAACCATGTAAAAAAACAGCAGGGATTGGTGCGATGGCTACGTTGATGGGATTCGGCCCCCGGGACCGGGAGAAGGATCCCCAGCTTTGTACTTGCAGTAAAACCCCTGGCGCTTCCGGCGACGGAGAATGAATGATGCCGGCTTGATGCAGGGGATTGTAATGCTGCTTTAATAATACTTACTTATTGCGATGCGCAGAAATATGAATCCTAGGATATCCTTATTCATCCAAGCTCCCCTCCCTTTGGTTTTACCGGCCTATTAGTGAGTAGAGCAGCAGTCCCAGATGCGCTCATTTCTGCTGTCGTTATCGCTCTTAGGCGGCGGCGTCTTTGCTGCTCGCCCGTTTCTCAATGAGCCTGATACCGGGTAATAATAGTATGCATGTGTGTGCATCTTGAGCACTTTGCTAACGGACTTGTAGGTTCGATGAGTACTTCACCGATCTGAATGTCGGCGACTTGGCGTCGTTGGATAGTCTCGTGGGGTTGCCTGATTTCGAAGAAGCTGCTCGACGACGGCTCCCAATTGCGAACTACACGTACTACCGAAATGGTGCGGCGGGTGAATGGTCATACAGGAACAACCTCGAGGTGTTCAATCGCGTATCGATTCGACCCCGGATGATGATTGACGTGACAAATCTTGCCGCATCTTTTCCGTAAGCCTTTGCCATCTTCTCACCGCGTGGGCTACATCAGCTCACATTGGTATAGCACTACCATTCTGGGTCACAACTTTTCGGCTCCCTTCTTCATCGCACCGTGCGCTCGGGGTGATTATGGCAGCATCGATGCCGAGAAAGGCTTAGTCGAGGCCGCCGCTGCCGAGGATATCTTATACATTGTAATTGGCTACTCAAATCGGAGCAAAGGCTGATGCTAACTAATTATCGACGACGTAGCCGTCGCTGTCAGCCTTTTTGTCCATCGAACAGATCGCGGCTTACAAAGCAGAAGGCCAGGTGACCTTCCAGCAAGCGTACCTTGACTCAAACGACACGGCCACGAAAGAGCTATTCGCACGGGCAAAGGCAAGCGGTGCCAAGGCCATCGTCTTCAGTGTAGATTCTGCTGCCAATGGAAACCGTCAGCGCGCCGCTCGATACGGTGTTAGCTCATTGTTAGTTCTTTTTCTGGATCCGATAGGCGCTTTCGTGCACGAGCTGACTGGGGGATATTAGGGATGCATCTTATACCTTGATTACCGTAGGTCCCATTACTGCTGACTAGTATTACCGTGATAGTTCAAGTGCAAGCACTAACTGCAATTAAGTGGGAGTTTTACGAGCATCTGAAGACGCTGACCGACCTTCCCATCGTACTGAAAGGCATCCAGACAGTCGAGGATGCTCGTCTGGCTGTTCAGCATGGAGTACCAGCGATCTACCTGTCAAACCACGGCGGTCGCCAAATCGATGGGGCTCGAGCACCTCTTGAGGTCGCCATCGAGATAAATCAGAAGGACCCTGACATTTTCAAGCAGATAGAGGTCTACGCGGATGGTGGTGTTCGATATGGCGCCGACATCGTCAAGATGCTCGCCCTCGGCGTCCGTGCCGTCGGGATTGGCCGTCCCTTCATGTTCGCTAATGTCTGGGGTACCGAGGGCGTTACGCGTGCCATACAATTACTCAAGACTGAAATAGGTCTCGATGCTGCTAACATGGGTGTTGCTGACCTGAAGAAGATCGATCAGAGTACTGTAAGTGTCCTGATTTATGATATACGAAGATCCCGACAGCCGAATCTGTGCATCGGGCAGCACACGCTAACGATTATCAGTTTGTCTGGACCCCAAATAGTATACCGGCTTAGTTCCATAAGCCGTATTTGTACGGAACAAATATTTCATGGCCTCGAAATTCTACAGGGTAGGTACACTATGGAAGCCGTGACCACTGCTCTGAGGGAACTAATATACTAAATCCTATGATACGCTGTCAAAATGTTTCTCCCATACGTTTATAACAAAGAAGAGGAACTCTGATTAGATCGCTATGCCACTAAGCCGACTGCTTGATCTTCGATGAGTCTCAATTATTGTCCACCTGGAGCTGTCGCTTGACTGACTAGTTGTCCGTGTATCTCGTTCCTTGTACGCTTCTACGCCTGTTAATGAGCCAATTGGTTGTTAGTTCGTAGCATGATAAAGGAAGTGCAGCAAGGATTGTTTGTGAAGACATAGAACAGAGAGCTGTTTAATGTCTTTCCCTGAGTTTCCGTCAAGCGAACCATTTTCTCTCTGGCGTAAGATTTGGAGTGGTTTTCTATCAACCCGAATAGGTATTCAATACCAAGATCATTAGCCTGCCTGTCCAAACTCTCGAGGGTATTATTTCAGTCGTAAAAGACACGAGAATCAAGTGAAGAAACCACTGTCTAATAAGCCATAAACGCATGAGAACCTGTTTATTCCCGGCACACTGCCGAGAGCAATTAGCAAGCAGTAGGGTTGTATTTGGAGGGCTGCAAATTCCGGGTAGTATGGCTAATCTACCGAACCTCCATTTAACAAACAACAATGCTTGGCATCCTCAACTGGCAATAGATGTCCTGCAGGCTCCTGAAAAAGTCATACATGTAGCACTGGTTTTCATTCAAAGTGTCATTAGTCCTTTTCCTGGTACAGTATTTAGGATTAACACGGATCGTAGTATTTCAGCATGGTCGGATTTCACACTCTTTACAATGGATTGAACAGCAGATCTTGGCTGCAGCAACAGCATGTTAGAATCAATATAGCTCTATCATCCAATAACTTTCGCTTTTTAATGCAGCATAACCCCCTTCGAGCTATTTACTAAGGGCTTAGTCATGTATATAATAAATCATAATGGCTCAGCTTAGCACGTACGACCATAGGATGTAGAGAACGCGGGGTCCCGTCCGCTCCCCCATAGCTAAGCTACATACCGCCAGATTAGTAGTTGGGTCGGTGACGACCAGCGAATCCCTGGTGTTGTACGTTTTTGCTTTTTGCCAGTTTTCTATATGTAGCAAAAAGTTACAGTAGGGAATGCTACTAACTGAAACCCATATTTGAGGCGCATAGTCACTTGCTACCGTAAGGACTTAGGAGCATAGCTGCGGCATTTTAGGAATCGCGGCCATAATAAACACAGCAGTGCAAAACACGCCAGGTTTTACCTACTATGTAATATGGTAGTAGCCTGAGGCATTGATTACTCAGAATGTAACACAAAAAAAGAGCTGCTAATATAAACGACAGGGGTATAGGACTTTACGCAAGCATTGGCGCTTGACTTAAGGCAGAGCCCAAGTTACCAGCTGGCGTGCTACGGATCAAAACATCCATTTAATCACTTTTAACTAACGCCAGGAGCAGTCCAACGAATTAGCTCGCTGAGCAGGGTAAACGGAAGCAGACCTATCCAGGATTGGTGGATTGGAACCGAAGCAGCCTTTCTGCTCCATCGATTCAAGTGCGACTCGGATAAATTAAATGGAATTCTAGATGTTGATCGTCAAGCTCCCCTGCCGAGTCCGCTTATCTTTACGTATACGCAGGCGGGAGCTGCATCTGTATACAACCTCGTATTAAAATAAGGGCCCCGCACAAGTGTACAAAAGCACATGTTATCGTCTGATTCCCGTCTGTCTTCTACTTAACTAGTCGAATCTACTATTCGAATTTTATAAAGGCGTTCCCCTGCTATCTCTGTTCTAATCCACTCACTCGACACTTGACATTCAAGTTTGAAAATACCCGGGAACATGAAAGCTACACTGCTTTTTGCCGCACTCTCCGGAGTGAGTGGCGTGAGCGGGGTGGTCAACGCCGTTGCAGCCCGGTCGCAAACGCCTTATACCTGCAACGCAGTTGGTGGTATTCGTGTCACATTTGAGGAAGACATGAGTGTCATGCACGCCAAGTTTCCGGATCTCCGTCTATACGTCGACACGCCATCTCACGGCCTCCCTCCGAGCTATTCGATCATGTATTGTTTGGCAACAGTTGAATTCACTGAAGCCGACTTTGGTAGCGGTTATAGCCAGGCTCGCTTTGCCATCTCTGATGTGACTTGGTCCAACAATAACCTTACGCTAGAAAAGGGCGATAATCTTAATAAACTAAGAGGAAAGGTTGACCTAAACATTGAAATCTCAAATATAACTAGCCCGGTTCATTACCCCATAGGGAAAGACCGGTTATCAGCAAACATGGTGAGTGTGCACCCCTTCCATCTTATAATAGGATGGCAGTGTTTAACAAACTCTAATTTGGAAACGAAAAACATAGGTCAACCTGGAAGTAAATCCAGCTATTGGGATAGATGAGCCCTACAACGGCGAATTCAATTTCACGGCTAAGAATCCCAACCCGACCGTAAGTATTTTGAACTGATAATGGATACCTGAGAGACCATCCGCGACGTGTTAGCCAGTGTCACCAGATGCCCAACCTAATCTCGATGAAGGCCGAAACCCAACTTGTACTCAGACGCACTGATGACTAACAAATGATAGTTTACGCCGTGCTTCCTCGGACGGTACGATAATGCCCTCAAATTCGATTTCGACATCTTCGCCAAAACGGTGGATGGCGGAGTCAGCTCTGGTAAGTTGTTTCTAGTTCCTGCGCAAGTCTGCCGTCTTATAGATCTCTCTTCCGAGGATCATGAAACTCTCTTTTCTATGCATCGAAGTGTACGCACCAATTCGATTAATATGATAAACTGAGCGCTAACATACGTCTACGTAGCTGGTTGGAATGTAGATTTCGGCCTCATCTATGAAGCATGCCATTGGACTGAAGGTTCAGATAACTGGGGAACAACCACGATTAAGGACTGGGAGACCTGCACGTACCGTACGGCAAACCAAACAGACATGAAGAGAGGATTACATGGGTTCCATGGATATCATTAAACCTAACGCTGCATGAGCGTAGAAATCAAAGACATTGAGTTGGAAATTCTGTTGACGTCATAAGCCCCTATCACTGAGGTCAGTATAAGTGAGCTTGTTGTAGCGAGTGATGGCATTCATGCTGTAGAAGAGATGGAGCAGGTGTTTGGAAATCCACCTGAAGGAGTCCTTATATATACTGTCTGTCTAACTATCGTGATATGTTTCGAAGGATCCATTCTACATAAGTATGGGTATATACAAAGCTTTACTAAAGCGGCACGATCGGCGCAATATTGGTACAGAGAGCTTAAATATTACACAAGCGGCCCCATGGAGTGCTTTATGTACATAAACTTTGATAGATTAGCTGGAATAACATCCCACAGATCGATGTGGGTAGTAGTTTAGGATAGCTTGCACTTATTTGATGAATCATATCACTCTCTGCGAGAGTCTACGCTTCCTTCCAGACTTCCTAAAGAAAGAAAACGGCGCGGAGTTAGTACAATTCAAAGTGAATCAAGGCTGTAGGTGCCTCTTAACATCTTTAAAGCTACTTACATGAGAAGCGAGTAGTGGTTATTGACCAACGGCTCTTAACCTTAAGGAATACTACTCAAGGCGGCGATGAAGATGATTATTATTCTAAGCAGGTTGGGAGCCTGCGATCAAGATACAAATATCGGAATGAGAGGATATAGAGAATTTTCTGATGTGGTACGGTAGAGGAGAGCGTAGCGATTACAATGTTGCTGATGTGGCCGGTTTATTTGGCCTCTGAACATAATGCCGGCGTTTAAAGTTGGGGAGTTCGGACTTTGGGTCTGAGTATTGAATAATAAAAGGCAAGGATTTTACGTTTAATTCGTATTAACTTCTTCCTTGACACTGACTAGGGCCTTCTAGGTCTACAAGATTCTTCCTATGGCCTGTTTGACCAGATACCAGTGATGAGTTATAGATCTTCTGTGGCCCATAAAAGATTTGTGTGCCAGAGATATTGTTGCGGTGCGTATATGGTAGAGACAGACATTCAATTACCCGACTTGACTGGGTACGTTCTAATTTTGATAGTGTTGTGGTATAGTGCTGCAATCCTGTTGAGTGAGAGGTACGGACGGCGACAAACTACTGTCCCCTTCCGCCATTTACCAAGAGTAAGCCTGGGGGTCATAGAGGCGACCACAGATTACTGTCACATGCATCTATGAGCGGCAAAACGTTTGGCTGTGATTTTGGCGACATCTTTGGCTTGCTAGCGAATTGCCACGAAATGTTGCAGCAGAGTGGTTTCCTATAAATCTAAGGGCACAGGCAGATCCGTCGCGGAGTACCTGGGCACCAGCGTATTGCTACTATTCCACATCGCTTGAACGAATATTTGAAGGCGTGTTATTCATTGGTAAATGGCACGATGATCTGTTATCCCAAAGATTGAATAACTAATACTAAACGGTAGTTAGATATATTCCTTGGGAAATTATGCCGAATTGGTGAACCTTACGCTTGTTGTTGTTTGTTCGGTGACCGTGGCGTATATAGCGAGTCTTCAATTTCAAATGAAAGGTCACGGGTTGTGATAACTCAGTGGTAGGAACTACAGCTGGAACTGTGACTGTGGGTTAGTTTTGATATTCGCCCTGTTTCCGTGCCTATAATTGCCCTAGACTTAGCGCTTCAAAGTATCTTCCTCTTCTGGTCTTTTTCTTCGCCTTGGTTGTCAACAAAGGCAGTTGAAGCATCACCCAAGATTACCATCTTCATGTGCCCTTGCGGAATAATTAGGCGTTTCCAAGTGATCAATGTCATTTCCCGGGCCGATATCGACCCTGGACTCCGATGCGATACGAAAACCCTAGCGGATAAGACGTAGGCGGAAACCGTTTTCGAGTACCGTGTCTCATTGTCTGGTAGACTAAAAATAGTATCGGCTTTGGGATCTTGCCTGTGGTTGGATCGCGAAGACCGTTCCAAAGGATGTACCGTCGCAGTGTCCCAAGCTATGTGGTAACTCATGATGACAAGCGACGTGTATGACGACGCTAAAGAAGAGAGAACAATTTGCTTCAAGGGCGGTCACGGGTCTAGCCCACAAAAGTATTTCGGACCATTATCGGATCCCTCGTGCAACAAGGAGTATTCAAGACACAGTCTAGGATCCGTGCTAGAAAGAAAGGATGTCCTGGTGGTGTGGATTGAATCTGAGCTGATTGTGATCAGCATATAGCGGTACTAAGAGAAAGATAATATTTCCCAAAGGGAGCACTGTACATTGGGCAGTTGAAGCCGGTAACAACATCAATTGACGAGGTTGTTGCTCATATGCCTACTTACGTAACCGTGGGCTTGCCCGCAAATTTATGGTCATCCGCTCGTGTTCTCCTCATTATGCGCAAATTTTGCCGTTAATGCTGTTTGATATCGGCTGGAGACTGAAGTAATTCTGCTTGTCGGACCCTGAGAGACTGCTGCTGCCATGGTTCGTGTTTCACGGAGAGTGGCTTGCGGAGTCTGCACTCTTCGTTGGGTGCAATCACTGATACACTCACTCAGTGTCTCAACATTTGTCAGCGAATGCTCACTATGACCGAAATCGATGCCATATCTTTGATTGAGTAACATGAAGGTTTTGTTGTGTTTGATCCCATGCTGCCTAAATCACTACTTTCAGCTCGCTAGGTTATTTATGAGATTGATATCGCTATGAGGAGACTCTAACTGTTGTCTCTAATGGTAGCTACGGTGTTCTGCTCGGAGTTTGAGATCTGGGTACTTAGCTTCATCTGCGTGCGTATTTGCGCGTTTAGAGCGGCCTGTGATATAGTGATAGTTGTATGACCGGTCGAAATTACAATAAATCACCATGATCTCAGTAAGCTCTCCTAACAAAGTCGTCATCGGCCTGTTTTGTCCGCCTTCTGCAGGAAAATCCGTCTTGATGCAATGAGTCACATATGAGAAGATGGGTATACAGGGTAACACACTGGCCCGACCAGCGATGCAGTTGGCTGGAGGACCTCGCCCAACGCTTTTCGGGTAGAGAGATTTTCGGGTGAATGGGGACTTAGCTTATAGCATTGCCACTGATACGTTTATCTAAAGTTACACCCTTGCACTATTGTAGTCACTAGGGGTGTACGGATACAACTTGATGACGTAAAATGGGTTGTACTATAATGACCGAGAAGTCCTACTTCACCGCAGAAAGCAAACACTGTGGGCGGAAGTCTTGGTAACCAGTTTCCATAAAGAGATCGGCCGTGTCAACTTGTATAACGAATGACAACAGAGATTTCTGTTGCAGATAGAATAGGATAAATAACTCGAAATCGACTGGGGACGGTAGCAACCATGCATTTTTACATTTCTATCCGATGAGGTGGCTTCGAACAGTCCGTACTTTGCCTATAATAGTTCTGAAAATATACACCGTTCATACCGATAATTCCTTGTTCAGGGAACTGGAGCCGACACGACTAGCTGTGTGACCACTGGCTTACGCGTCTTCATAATCTATAGTGGCATGACTTCGACAAACCAGGTCAGCGTTATGCCGTGCAACACACCACGCTCAGACCTTAGGCCCGACGGGGATGTGAAAACACGCATGGGAACAAAATTGCTCAACAAAACCAGGCATCTCTTAATGGCTATAGTTGTATATCTTAATTAAAGACTTAGTATGAATAGAAGTTAGATTATCTTGAGCTTGGGTATGGGCTCTGTATGCTGCATTATTTGAATAGTGAAATGTAAAATCTCAATAAACCATATTGACTTACTGTCATTGTCTATGAATGAATACTTTAAATATTAGCATTAGTTTATTCTTCGTAAACCAAGTGTTAGGCCCGCACAGCCCAAACGGCACCACATAGATCAAAATAGCCCATTGTATTATATTAATCCGCACGCTGAGCCGCAGCTAAGGACAGGAAGAGCTTGGTGGTTGACTGCCAGGCCCCTTATAATTTAATCAAAACCACGAGCCTTTATTATTCTTCAGAGATAGAAATAACCTGAAGGGTAGCTGCAACAAACTAGCCTGACATACGATCAACGAGAAAGCAGGTAAATTGGAGCAAAAAACATGTGGCAAAAACCCTCATCGAATGGTTATACGCACAATTACCATTTCCATCTCAAGCTCACCAACAATCATCAGGTGTGATAGGACCATTGACGGAGCTTTCAATCCTCCACTGAGTTTCTATGTCCCCGCCTGGAAGCATCCTGCCCAATTGAGCAAGCATCCCCCACCCTATTGGCATCCGACCACAAGCAGCAAGTAGTGCTTGAGTGTTATCTACACCATCCGTGGTTGGAAACCAAACTCTCTCAAAGATATTGAATCCAAGGCTGCTGAAACCAAGCCCGTTTCTCTTCGCAGCGCAACTAGCGAAGCTGGAAGGAAGAATGCTCACGTCGGAGAAGTCGATGACTACCGCACAGCCAGTATCATCAATCATGAAGTTGTCAGGCCAATAGTCTGACTGGCAAAATACCATGGGTTCGAGCGACAAATTTGTAATCTTTTCAGTTCTCCTTACGCGTCTCAAGAACTATTAATGCTCGAGTTAGCCTTTTCACTCCGCCTATACATCGGGAATAGTCATAGGGGCAGATGAAAGAGTGAAACTCACTTCATTAAGATGATTCTCTAGCTGGTCGACATTCTCATAATGTCTTGGTGCTTCTTGTTCATCAAAAAGCTCATGTCGAATACGCCCCCCGTCAATGGCAGCCGGGGGAGATCCTGAAGCAACAGGGATGCGGTGAAGCTCGCTGAGACTTAGGCCGACTTGGTCAACGACATGCTCCTTTTCCGCCTCAGTTTTGGCTTCTTCTATGCATTTCCTTGCCGTTTTCCCCGGAATGTATTCCATGACGATGTATACGGTGCTTTCATACCGGAAAGCACTGCAACACTCAGAGTTAGTTACAGCCATTAGGGGCGTGATTGGGAAGGGGTTTAGAAGATCCTCGACACTCTTTTGTCCCAAAATGAAAACTTATACTCTGAAAGTTGCTAAACTCGGAAGAAAATGGTTCCGAGGATTACTCACTAAAAAACTGCCGGAGCCCGCACTACGGATCCGAGGCGCCTCAGTTCATGGTATGCCTTATCCTGAGCCAGTACCTCGTTCCAGAACACCGCATAACCGTACTTGACCCAAAAGATTGGCGAATCTGAAGGCAGGGTGGTGTTTCCCCGTGCGGTCGCCGCAGGGCAGAGATCAAGGAGCTCACTAGACGTGGGAAGATGGGCGTTAGGTGGAGATGGAATGCCTACGAATTCCTTATCAATCGGACTGTCATCTTCTTGGGGAGCCGGCATTGCCATCTTTGACTTCGGTATGGTAAGCTTAAGTACCCGATGTTAGAAATAATTTCAGTTATAGTGTCAAGTTTGACATTGTCTGGTAAGAAGGTTTGGGGAGTTATCCTGTTTTCCTGTCCTAAATGTATATACTAGTACAAACACGGGCCATAGCAAAGATTTCCCAACCCCGCCATACTAATATAATGTTTCACAAGCCGGGACGCACGAGCGTAGAGCAGTGCGTGTGTCATGAAGGTACGAGACACAGTGTATGAGAATGCCTGTCACGGAGGCTGCTATGTCCAATACCCCGTTTCCTCTACATCTATAACACTTTTTGACACCCAACACGCGTACTACACAAAAGCGAAGATCACATGAAGGAAGCGTGTAGCCAGCCAGGATGTGCGTTCCTTTCAATACCAACTTACATCGTAATCCATCGCCATGACAGAAAGGGGTATCATTGTACTCATGAATAAGCTGAAGTAGATAAGTATGTATAGAAAGCTGCAGACTTGTATTAAGAAGCTTTTCCGATTAGTTCTTAGCGTCTATATCAGTAAGAAGCTGAACGTCTAGCACAAACAAGTGAATATGCGTGCGGCTTTCAATTCGTTTCAAGATTTGGGCTGGCTTATGTACATAGTATTTCAGTGTAATACCCTATGATAACAGGTGACCGAAAGAATATCTAATCTCATCATTTGCAGTGGTTGTGTTCCTACAGCTCCTGTGTTACGGTCAAGATGTGACTGGAACCCCTTCAAGGGGGTCTGATATGATTTGCCTTCACTTTTGCAACCAGGCACCAGTTTACGTAAGTCATGCAAATTTGGATATAAATTCCAGCAAATTCTAATATAATACTGCCTAATTCACCCTCGACTTGATGACTCCATTGTCATGTTCTCTTCAATACATGCTCAAGTAACCTCTTGCACCCTGGTTTCTCGATTATTAGTTAGGGCCTGTCTAAAGTGAAAGCTCTTTTGACATGGAAGTTGTGTTTACGCCCTTGGTCTTTGGCCCAGATGGCTATTCTTTGACTGTTAATGGGAGGGATTCCATACCCCAGATGTTTCGTGAAATGACAATCGGCAGTTTATATGTCGAATTCTTACGATTAGATTCCAGTGACACTCCAGCCCAGCTTCGAAACCTGCTCAAGAACCACGCCATTATTAAGGTCGACTTCAAATCCTGCTACGGCAATACCAAGCGTGGCACTTATGACGGCGCACGCATCAACCTGCAAACAAACATCGAGATTTCTGATGGGCCTTATCAACCCGGTCAGCTCTTTGTAAAACCGGCCCGATACCCAGCGGCATCGCACAGCACCGCCCGGACTTGTCAGATTGACTTTCAGGAGGGCATCACGCTTGATCATTTGCTCTGGGTTATAGAAAACAACAATTTGCAGTACTTCTCCTTCGTTGTATTGAATCACAAATACTATGGCTGTCGCGATTTGGTGTAAGTACAAACCAATCCTAAACAACAACCCTTTACTCAGCCCCGAGTCCTCAAAAGATTGTTCACCACTGGGGGCGTTGAGATGCGGCCGAGCGAGGGACATATCATTACAGGTTTCTTACTGACGTTCACCTGGCTGTAATCCAGGACTCAAGTAGTATACCAGCTATGTCTCGAACGATATACGACAGGAGCGATACTTGATACCTGGCCAGGAGACCCAGGGCTGCCGGAGGGGGTTTCCAATATATGCCAAGCTATTGGATATCGCTATATGTCTAACCCTATTGGAACGCCATATGTTTGTCCTATCGAAAAAGGGCACTTCCATTACTACGAGCGGATAGAGGCGCCCAACATGCTATATGAAGGATAAAATTTCCTTATTACAAGTGGAGACACCCAGTAAACGGCGAAGAGTATTATTTCCTTTATATTGCAAGCGCTAGTCGATGAAAAAACATGACCCAGGCTGTCGGAGAAATAGATTTCGGGGTATAAGGGCACAAGAAGTGTAGGGTTTGGAATCAATACGTTGGCGATTTGCCTACATTGGCGATTTGATGTGAGAAAGCAGTGCCAGAGAAGCCAAGTCTGGAACAGTTTGCAACTTTGCCGCAGCCTTTGGGAGCTAGATCTAGTAGTAGATTGATTGTATGTTGAAGCGCTTTATGACACAAGATCAACCCTTAACAAAAACTTAGGAGGAAGAAGCATCCAATAATTGTTTTACATCGACAGGGCTTGATACGGCCACTCAGCCCTTAACTCCCTATTGGCAAGGTCTAAGGCTTGATCGTGCTATAACTAGCCCGTGTTTCCTTTACCTCCCAGTCACAGGCGATAAGATTTTTATCTTCTCCGTAGCCGCTGGTCTCGTCGACATTGACTATTAATCACTTCATCCTTGCTTTCTTTTCCGTTCAGCGAGATAATCACAACTATATTTGTCAACCAAGCGTTGACGGCTTAGCGCGTATGAACCTCGATGCAAGCTGCCATACGGTAGCCTGCCCGTCTACTGCGATATGGTATCACTTATGATGATAATGCGATAACCCGGCTATAAATTTACCTAAGCCCAAGCAGTTTCGTCCGTCTGAGACATCTCAAACTATAACAATATTGCATCGTTTCATTGGCCACGCAAAATGGTTGATAATAATGAGCTTCTCCTCATTGCCTCAGCAAACAAGGCGACCAAGTACTCACACGTAACACGCGTGCTAACATAAAATGTTATTACCTCTTATTTTGATTGAGATAGCATGCTGTTCTTCTAATAAATATCTTGTCTATAGCTCTCCGTTGATTACTCTTGTAGAAGACATGTCTTAACCTAAGATAATATCAACCACCGACGTATTTAGCTGCTCCCAAGCTTCCTTCCAAACCCTTCCAACACCTTTTCTGTATGCAATACCTTGTTCCCATTCAATAAACAGAACATTGTAAAATTCATACTTGGGTAAGGATTTAATAACATCAACTTGAGCCCATTCTTCCAGGCTAGTCTGTTCATCATTTGCGTCTTTCCATGTAACACCTCCTGAAACCACTATGCACTCGCGGGCCTCGTGGCTGCAAGCTAGGCTCTCGCTAGCTCCATTTGATATCAATACCCCAGCCCAATTTCCGTTGTCCAGGTGAAGATGAAACATCGACACTACAGATACCACGGCATTAACAGTTAAGGACCAAAGCTTCTCTTCCCATGCTGGCTGTAAACGAGCGCCAACATTTAGGAAAGCGCGAGAAGTCCGAAAGTTAAGGTATGGCTGGAAGGAGTGTTTAGAACCATGTGATGAGTGGTCTGGAACCTGCAGTGGCCATAGGAAGACAGTTCCTGGAAGATCGTCATGAACAAATCCTTCCTGTATGATATCACCTTGGGTTGATGATGCCTTGGACCAGCCTTCTGGCAGTGGGATGGACTTATCCTTCTTCATTTTGGCGGCCTCATGGTAGCCATTATTGATTCTCTGATTTGTACCGGTGTCTAGATGCGTTTTATGCCAGTCGATTTTAGGATAAATCTCGATATTTTCCCAAGACATAGTGCCACGTGTCGTGTCAGCACGTTGATGCATAGGGGGTGCGATACTCAGATTAATGCCCCCGCCAGCCCAGCCAGCCCACGACCAGCTCGGGAGTGCTGGATCTAGCCTGCCATTAACGAGTCGGCGATGGACAGGCGTATAAGGTACCCAAATAATAGCATAGTCGAAGAAGTATTCCGGTATTCCGTACAGCAAGCCGCCTGGGAATGATCGGGATAGCATGTTGATTATGCCGGTAAAAGCGCGTAAGCCGTCACTTGGAAAGGAAAGGAGTAATTCACTGTATGTCCTGACGAGGATTTCGTACCCGTGGAGATCAGGCCATCGACTAAAGGTAATATTGTAAGCAGATGGCTTTGTCTTTTGATTCCGTGGGATCCTTTGATGCGAGGCTCCAGTCTTCCCCCCCAAAACACGCTTGTCATCGCTTGCAGCAGGATGGGACGGAGGACCATAAGCTAGCTCTTCCGTCCATACAGCACCTCGACATTCCCAGAAGACGCGACCTTGTTGGAAAACGAGATTACGATTAGAAAGTGTGCGCTCTTGAAATGTCCATCCTCGACGATACCATTCACCTGGACCAGTCCGGGGGGCAAATTCGGGTTCAACAACCAGGGTCTTTCCTGCAGGCGAGAAGGTTAGCGGCGAAGACCCTAGCACGCGAGGATTCGCCACTCCTAGGCATGATCCTCGGAGGCCGTGATTGGCGTCATCACCGTCAAAGGCTACGAGTGTCAGATAGGCATTTGCATATATAGCACCCATCTGCTCCAGCTGTGGTAACTTTCTATCGAAGTCGTCTTGGACAATGCACAACCTGTCCACCCAGAGATAGGATACTCCTAGGCGATGTACTAGCTCAATGGCGTCACGAACAGTGTCAGGTAGACGAGCCGCATATAATGGTGATGAAAGTGCATGCTTCTGGCGTAGATCCTGCTCATTGTCTCGTGTTGTCTCGAGAATACCTTGCAATTGGCCCCAGACGTAACTTAGAGCAACGTACCGAAGTTTGGGAACATGATTGATAGGAATTTCTACCAGGCACCTGGAGGTAACGTCTACGAGCAGCAGTGGTGCCAGAGAAGGAGGTAGAATGCTCGTCCATTCGGTCAGCCTATGACATATCCCGGAATGCTCAGTATCGCATAGTTTGGCCCAAGCACGCACCCTATCGAGATCAATCCAGTTAGGGTCCAGGTCGGCGAGCTCTAAATCGACCAGCGTGAGAATGCCGTGGTCCAGGTCACAAGTCAGACAATTCGTGTCACCCTCGACAGGTCCGAAGCTGTACAAATAATCATTTGGAGGACTCCAACGCCAAAACGCCACCATACAACTGTCCCCATATGCGTCGCTCGCCGGGTTCTCGCCGAGCTTTCTGACAACGAACCGACAAACATTACAGTCTTTGCTTTGCAGTATGTCCGCAAACGTCCCTACCGTCGGCACGCTTGATCCCGTATTGGTCGAGGGTGGCTCGTAACAACCTTGGATAACTGAATCGACCTTCTCGCAACATGGACATTGCGGTTTCGAATACATGATCGATTCCGAGGAATGGGAGGGATACTATTTGGTACCACATACGAATTTGTTACGAACGAAGTATAAATGTTGTCGGATATAAGGGATAGAGGAATGGTATCAAAATAGAGTGGCTGAAAAACATATTAGATTAATTAATTGACTACGTATTTTGCTTCACTGCCCCTCACGGAGATTTCGTAAGTACTGTAGGTAATGAATCGATCGCCTAAAAGGGCAAGGAAACTATGACAACCCCGCGGGGTAGTGCTGACCTGTAGAAATCTTCCTAAAT
Organism: Xylaria castorea; assembly: GCA_022495115.1. Taxonomy (NCBI): domain Eukaryota; kingdom Fungi; phylum Ascomycota; class Sordariomycetes; order Xylariales; family Xylariaceae; genus Xylaria; species Xylaria castorea. Next base: position 12,181 of record MU382718.1, on the reverse strand, counting down.
GCGAACCGTGCTGCTGAACTCTTTGGATGTACTTTTTTAGTTGTGCACCGAACAACCGCTAAGCCGTTTAGTGTATATCGCAAGTTGAAAAGCTACACATATGAGTAATAGCTGCTGAGGGATTACGCTACTGTTCTGAATTCTGAGGATATTATTAACTTATGGGTATAACATCCAATAAGATGTAGCGAGTACCGCTTGCACCCAAGTCCAGGACAAAGACCCATTGACTGGATAAGTACATACACTACCCAGACAGTTGCTAAGGCAAGGCAGTGGGGGTCTGTGGTTCTGCGTATTGCATTATCTTTTCTATCTTGCCCATAAGTTTCCCAACTGAAAAGGTATCAATGCATCTCACAATAAAACCCGAAAAACAAACATAGAGATCAAAAGTAACGAAATATCTCCTAGGCCGAGCTCTTCCCTTGTTCCTTCTTATCGTCCAAACAGATGCACATGGCGGCAATGAGTGCCATGTCGACGTTGGGTGCAACGGTCACAGCGTACGTGTCTTGGCCGCTGAAGATTTCGCGCGCATTGAAGAACTTGCGGTCAATAGTCGCGACAGGCTGTTTGGTGGCCTCATCCGTTATGTCTGCTGTAGTGTCGAAGAAGTTGCCTTTCACCATCAGGCTCTCGTCTTTGCCTGACTGTGACTTGAATGTGCATATCATCTTGGTGCCGCCGACTATCGCCAGTCAGCATGCCAAGCTAAGCTAAGTAATGCCAACGGGGTGAAGTGCGGGGTGCAGGGGAGCGATAGACTTACGATGAAATTTACTCTTGACTTCGAAAATGACGTTTTCATTGGGGTCTTCGGCGTAGTAGGTAGTATGGAGTGCGACTAGCTTCTTGCGAATGGTGAACAGTTCGTTGCCGGTCATGTCGCAGAAATGCTGTCTGTTTGAGAGCGAAAACGTCTCGCCTTTGACCTGGAAGATGGGTTGGCCGTTGGCGAGCTTGATGTCGAAGCTGTCACCTGATAGCGACATGACTTTCTCTTTCAGGGCCAACGACTCGGGCTGTTGTGCAATGAAGCGTGGGAAAAGACCCAACTGGCTCGGGTATGGGGCTATCTGCGACATGACTGCTATTGGGTTTGACTCTCTTAGTCTACGTGTGAGATTATTTCACTTAGAATGCGAGAGTGGAATGACGCGAGCGCGGCAATGAAGTGAATGTTATGGAATTGACGGAGTTTGATTCTGTGATTGAGATCCTTAAGAGACCCTTATATCCTTCATTCACTGTACTGTACGACGTCCTCTGAGGAACGCCTTCCCTTACTACTTCGGGCTAATAGAGCTGAAGTCCTACAGTATTGTCTCATTTCAATTGGACATCACAGGAGATCAAGAAACATGGCAGTGCCGCAGGCAGCTAAAAATACTATACAAGTAGGTCACAGCATACCCTATGAGGCAAAGATCTGGTCACTGCTCAGCATGCGCAATGCTTATTCTAATGAAAAACCACTGCTGCGCCCGATCCACTACTGTTGAGCCACTGGCAGCGCATCGTCGAGGGTCTGTTGCAGGTGGCTGTGTACGCCTAAATATGTGTGTACAATTGGGTGCAGGCTTAATCATGTCTGGACGTCTCCGCCGAAGGTGCAGCGCCAACCTTTCAAACCATCAATGCTGGTCATGGTTAGTATAAAACGGCCTTCGTCTACGCAGTATAATGCAAATGTATGAGAAAGCTGCATAGTATTCCCCGTCCCTTTCATCAACTAAATTTTACAATGCGCTGCTCGCCGGCTGAACTTCGGCGAGCCGAGTTTCTCGGTCACAAGTAATTGTGAGACACGGGAGTACGAATGACATTGCAGACAAAGTACATGCTAATATTCGGAACGCATTACGCGCACAAAAACGTAGACCGTGGATAAGGATTCGAATTAACATTAATAAAGTATCATGCGATGTATAATCATAGACCTAGTTACAAGGGTTCACCCGCTAGAAGTTCCCAGATTGACAATTGTCGATGCACAAGGAGGAGACTTTAGGGGATTCGACGCGGTGACCCAGATACGAGAGATATTTGAAAGCGAAGCGGAGCCGAAAACATATCCGAAGATAGCTCCCGCAGTGGACAAATCTATCACGCCCATCAGCCGCCAGCCCTTACTACTGAAACGTTACTTTATCTAAAAAAGGTTCGCTAATCTACAGGCAGCCATGTGAGCTGTTCTCTGCGAATCATTTATTACTCCTTAAGGATGAGATGGGGTATGTCAAGATCTGCGGCTTCCAATTGACATGGGAACATACTTCCGGCAATATTAGAGGATATTCACGCGGGACCAATCACTATCCATGTCGCTACCCCGGAGTTGCCTGATCGCACAACACTTGGACCGGTATGCAGCACACAGAGTATATTAAAGAACCATAACTATGACTTGCCCTAGCATGAGACCTTTGCGGCAGTTATATGCCGACGTCTGTCTGGTTCTATCCGTATCTATCAAGGTATATGGGTAGACAAGATTCCCTCTCTTTATTCTTTCGATCTTAGACGAGGTAACTTCTGGCTTTCAGCCTACTCTTGAGTGTTGTTCTGTTCAGATCAAGATGAAGATTATCGCCTTACTTCTCGTGGGTGCTGCCTCGGCCCTCACGGACATTGAGCATAAGCCGTTTATGCGCAAAAATATCGACCCAATCGTCACACCTGGCCAATATGTCTCTCATATGCACTCATTCTATGGGTCAGATATTATTACCAAGGATCTGCCTACGACAGCCGAGTTGCAGAAGGGTTGTCCTTCAGGAGAGAACCCAAATGACCTTTCTATCTACTGTACGTCTTCCGTCTTTCGCGCGTCATTGCGCACAATGAGCCTGACCGGGTGTCTTGACTAGGGGCGCCTACTCTTTATTACGTGAACGGGAATACTTATACTGAGATATATCCTGCGACTTTCAAGACGTATTATGAACAGATCGACCATGCAGAAATTCCATTTCCTCCCAACTTTTATGCTGTTGCTGGGAACGCAAGTGCTAAAAGCCAGGCGGATATTGGTTTGTACAAAGTATTTCTTAGCAGTGCTCAGAACTAAAGCACATGGTTCTTTGTAGACTCAGACTTACACATATCTTTATAGATGAGAAGATCACCGCTATTACATGGTGGTGCGATGGCAATGGCCCCGAAGACCGCAACTCTCGGCCTCGATCGGCGTTCCCGCGATCGACGTGCAGTGCTCATATGCAAGCAATTCTTCGCTTCCCTGACTGCGTGGATCCCAATAAGATCACGGATTACACCTACGCCGCCGCAAACGGCGGGAAGTGTCCTCCGAACATGAAGCGCATGCCATCGCTACGCTTCTCGATCCGCTATGACACGCGTAAGGCTATACCGCAGGGTTGGAAGGGTGTCCCACCTTTCAAGCTGGCTTGTGGAGAGGTACGCATACGTTCCCCTTTCCTGAATTTCGTGACACATTCATTCAGCGCTGTCTGTCAACTTAATACGTTTACAACTCGTTCATCCTAACCTGAATAAATAACAGATTGGCGAGGTATGTACTAAATGACATTCCCTCCCCCCTTTTACATATTTGCCATGCAGTCAATCTCACAGTGCGCAGGGATATTGCCTTCATGGCGATTTCATTAACGGCTGGTACGAGGACGCAGCCAAGAACATGCTGAATGCTAAAGGCCAGACCTTCATGAGAATTGATGGTGCGCATGGAAATGGGAAGCAGTATAGCTCATGCAAAGCGAAAGATGCGGACCCGGAACATGGAACAAGTGATTATCTCGAGAGTCTGAAGATGATGAAGATGAGGAAGTAGAGAATCAGGACTGTGATGGAATAGTTACACAGCTTGGGAATTTCCAGGCTGGTTACTATGTTTGGGTATAATGCCAGTGCTAGGTTGTGACCATGCAACCAACCAGAACACCCATTTCGGAGGCTATCCGGACGGGTAGGTAGAAATCTAAGTTAGCATAGACGGCATGAAAGGCACCTCTTCTGTTGCGATTAGGCGAGTTTTCGATAATCCCGCTGGTAAATAGAAGTTGCGCTCTAAGAGACTAAGCTAACGTACGAGTTCGGTAGTTAAGTATAAGAAAATCTTTTCAGGCAAGATAGAACTTTTTGTAGTTAGCGTAAACCGACGATAGTTGATTGTTATTTTGCCCGTTCCTCCACGCTGGTACAAACTATCTTCCGTTTTGTATGCATCTGGGACAGACAGGCCGCTCTTGTGATGCTGCGTTAGTTGAACAGCTATCCATTCCCTAGCCATAGAAATGGAACAGTGCGCTTTCAGGCAGAATAGCCGAATCCTGGCAATCGGCTGCTGGTAAATTGCTCATGTCTCCTGGCTTTCATGAAGCGTACAGTACGACAACCGTCATTTTTGGACCGACTGCTTATCTCACGCGACACATTTACAGCTTAACTTGAGTTTCAGATGAGCTTCATCGCTTCATAGTAACATGAACAAGATTTCGAGTAGTACGGCATATAAAACGTTGTGTTAAACGCCGGAAATAAGCCCAACTCATTGTTGGCTTAAAAGGCATATCCTTACGCACTTGCTCGAAGTTCTTTATTTTTAGCATAAGTAAATTATGCGATGTAGCTGACCAAATGGCTGCACGACTTAAAGAAAGCATCCTCCACTGGAAGTTCAAGAAACCAGTCTAGTAAGACCCACTCTTTTTTATCTAACGCAGACAAATATACTATTCTAACAAGGGCTTAGAAAAGTATTCAAAAATAATTATCTAGGGTATCAAGGGGGCTATTAGGTCTAATCTTCTTTTTTAACCAGGCGGCGACTCAGGTCCTTATATGCGAAAGCTTTGCTTTCATTCTTTGCTCTCGTTCGCTCCTGTATAGTTGTTTATTCGATTATGTATATATATAAGCAAGTCTAGCCGATCGGACGGGTACGGGAGCTAGCCTTGCTTCTCATATGATTATATACATGATATTGAAGTCCTAGGCCAAAGGGTCTCGGGTCGTCCCAGTCCCTTAGGTCCGTGTGACACTATCGACCTATCCAGAATTAGGATCTACTCCCGTTGCGCCTCCGCCGAGGTACCAGGAGCCAATATCCGTCAATTGGCCGGCGTTATTCAGAAACGTCGCGTTGGGACCAACGTTGCTGGTCTTGGACTAGAAAATCTCATGTCAGTAAATTCGGGTTTACAGTGAGATCTTGAGCCCCCGAAGAGCTCTCAAAGGGCCAATGACTTGATGCCAGGTCACTTGAGAGAGTAGCTCTACTTACCCGAAAAGCGCCAAAATACGAGTATCTCTCGACCTTGTCAAAACCGTCGAAGTAGTTCACAGCCTGGTTGTAGTAGTCTTGAGTTGTTTGCAGAGGTTGGTTAGCATATGCAAACTCTGTGACCCAAATCTTGGCCGTTGGAAACCTGCATGACTTTGTTAGCTGAAAAGCTGCTTATACAACACGATCGACCTCTGATTCGCCAGAAAGATACAAAGTCATAGTTTTTTTGAGTTGAGAGTTCTGCTTACACTGAAATAGCCTCATTGATATGAGACTGTAGTCCCCCAAAGTTGTCGTACCAGTGGACTGGTAAAATGTCGTACGGGCACTCGCTTCCTGCTCCCTTTTGAACCATAAGCTCGGTACAGTTACCAACGAACTGTTCTAGCCAGACCAAGCCGTCAGGAGAGCCTGTGACAGCGGGTAGTCCGATCCTCACCCCCTTTTTCTGAAGTGGGACGAAGTTGGCTATCCAACCAATTGCTGCATTAGCAGGCGTGATTTGGCTTCCACCCCATTCTTGAGGGAAGTTCGGTTCATTGTAAGCCAGAACGGCTTTGATGCTGGTGCCACTGTTTATAAGCTGTGTGACGTATTGGCTGAAGCTCGTGTCTTCGGGGTTGCTGCCCATTCCCCATTGCTGAGGTACAAACTCTAATTGTGATTGAGGAATGTTGCTGAACTGGGGACTCGGTGTTTGCCCGTAGTTGTAGTACCAGGTCAGGTCGGAACCGCCTTGTTCCCAGATTGAGTCATCTTGTGGCCAGTTACCATTGGGTAGAAATATAAGACCTCGTTTTGCAGAGCGTGTGGCAGCAGCCGACGAGGCCAGAAGCAACGTCAAAAACCTGAGCATCGTTGAGACCTCTGTGCACAAGCAAAGAATGCTCTGGCTTCTACTTACAAGAAAAAAGCATAGGGAAAGCCAACAACCTATATAGCTCTGAAAAGAAGCTCCATCCTTATTGATGCTAGTTTTTAAGACCTCCTTGTGACAGCAATGCGTGATGTGTTTTCCTGCTGTGTGCTAGGCGTGTTTCTTGATGTTCTATGGCATACTACCAACTGTTCCACTCCACTACTTAGGTACGCTTACACTTAAAGAGAAGGTGTTCGATATCTGAGAGATCACAGGCACAATGAGAATATGGATGGACGGTTTCAAAGTGCCAAAAGGTGTCCCAGTTAACATAACGGCACTAACCACTAGCGTCGGTGAATTAGGTTTGTCATGTTAGGCTGTTGGCGATTAAGTCTGCTTGCCAGGAACTATGTATGGTTGTTAACCCCGTGGGGCTACTCCGTACTGTTCTAGAAATGCCATCATGTGGGGGAATATGCTCGTGAGGGTCAGTTAGTAAAACTACGTGTAAAACACCGAGGCGAATCATCTGCCCCTGCATCAGATTGATTGACCAGAGTAGGCAAGTCTCTCGGTCCGTCCCCGGATTTGCGATGCAGAAAGAACCGCCGGATTCACAAGGACCAGGGTCTTCGGCTCAACTAATCAAGATTACCTGACTCTAGTACACACCTATTCCAAGAACTATCTAGCTGTTAAGTCCCAGATTCTCATACAACCTGTTTGCAACACAAAAAGCTGGTTGAAAAGGTTGCCGAAAAGGGGTTAAAGAATATACAGTACAGTAAACAGTCCTTGCTTGCGGACCGAAGTACGATCTAGCGTATGGCTAGCCGCCGCTCCGGTTCTTGACAGCCAAAATTACGCTATAGTAAACTAGAGCGTCGTAAGGTTGTATGTTACCGTACTTGAACCACAGTAAACCTAGTTCAAAGTCACACCCTATATCGCAGGTTAGGTAATATGTACACTTGAGTAAGTATTGTACTGTACTGGGACTACAATTGCGTGTGGAGGGCAGCCCTACACCTATTTCATTAGATACTGTACAGTAAACTTACGTTGTTGTCTGCTGGTACAGTCTCTTGCTACTAAGTAATTACGCTTTGTCGGGCGCGGACCTGAATTCGCGACCCGAATCGGCCTACACTATCCCGAATCGGCCGACACTATCCCGACGCGGGGAATGATGAGCGGTGCGACAGTGGATTTTCTGCTGTACAGTCAGCCGCACTGCTCCGTATCCGAACTAACCACTGATGTTTCACCTCACGAATCTCAAATCGATGGCCCTCCAATCACCTCTTCACCGCCATCAACAACCCCTCGAAGGTTTACTCGATTTTCTGCTCATGTTCTGTCTCTTGGCAGTAGTTAGCGAACAGACGCCCAGCACAGGTTAAGGTATCGTCGAGCATTTCGAGACCGATGGTGATGTCAACAACAGCCGCAATGACAACGACAAACAAATCACTCGATGCAGTCCCCCTCGACTTGTCTGCCTTACTTACAAACATACACTATCCGAATAGTCCAGAGATAACTTTCTACCCACCCTATTCTCAGCTATAGCACTATCGATAGATGGGCAACAGGAAGAGGGGGATGATGTTGAGCACTTGTGTTCGCACTATCTGTTGGACAACTTCTTTCTGCCATGTGAGCCTCCGTCCTCTCTCCTCATCTCTCTCCCCTTCGCCCACTGTGCTAAAGTTTCTTCAGTAAAGGCTTCCACGAAAAAGACCCCGCCCCTACCCGCGTACCATTCGGCTATCGAGAAAAAGCAGTGAGACGTATTGTCCGGGGCATCAGATCGTGCGTGGGCCCTTCGAGGGGCCTATCTCGTTCGTGACTGTCATTTCGCGGAAATTCGACTTACAAGAGGCGGTAAATCGCGTATGGCGAGATAGGGGCGACGCCTTACACAACAATGGGAATCTGCTCCGGGAAGACATAAATTCAGTTGGCGTACTATGAATCGCTGATATTCTTCCCCATTCCCTAACGACGACCTCTCCAGGATCTGAGCTGGTACGTCTTCCCCGGTGGTCGTCTTATTGTTTATACGTACTAACAGACCATCCTCAGAGCCCCTCCAAGCAAGCAGCACGCGCAACTCTGAACGTGCTTGACAATGAGGTCGTACACCTAATCGAAGGCACCGATATTGACCGGTCACGTGATGACGCCACGTTAACGACCGACCTCCATTCACTGCTTGGCGACTTTCAGGTTTTCTTTGAACCTCTTTCCGACCCAAATCCTATCGAATCTACTCGTTTTACCCCCGCATGCTTCTGCAAGACCCGGTCTTTCCCAAAACGTGAACACTGTACCTGAGCCAGCACCGAACAACCAGCCACCCATCGCCCCGGCTCCTTGCCCTTCACCACACCATTGCCCATATACTCCTCTCTACAGCAGGTGAATACATCGACAGACTACTGCTAGACATGGATGGGCAGCACGTACACGCAGACCGGCCTACCGAGCTAGTTATATTAAGCGACAAAGATTGTTATCTTAGAAAAATAAACAAATATTTTAAAATAATACTATCTCGTAATATGCTAAACTAACAGACAATTTTGCAAAAGAGACTGTACCGGCTAAGTTTAACCTACGCAATAGTGTGATAGCTACCTAAGAAACCCTGACTACGCTAACTCGTCCAAACACGCCAGTCTTGGCTGCTTGGCTCACTAGCGTAATTTCCTAGGACGCGCTGCCCGTGAAAAGCACTACCAGGCCCTTTACAGTGACAAGCACTCTCGACCAATTGAAATGATACGAAAAAAAATGTCCGTCCATATGCGTGAGGGTACCGGTATGAGATAGAAGCTTTCGAAAGGTCCAACTCTCCTCACTGCGTATCCCAGCTCTCCGTCAAAGTCCAGAGGTAATCTGCTATCCTAACTCTACCTTATGTACATGCCGTCCCAAACCTCCCAAGTCTCTCGCTAACGCAAGTTTAGTTCGGGGTAAGCTTCAAGAGCCGGCCGCTAGCACCATCCTCGATCACCCAGATGGCGCCGTCCTTGTCCTCTCGGATACCGCGCATGCGCTTGCCCATTGAGATACGCTGAGCCTCCTTCGCTGTGTCACCAGTGATGGTCACGCGTACAATTGATTGTGCGCTGAGACTAGTGATGATGGCATTGCCCTTCCAGCTGGAAAACAGGTCGCCCTTGTAGATGATCAAGCCGGCCGGGGAGATGACTGGGACCCAGAAGGCCTTGGGCGGTTTGATATCGGGGCGTGTGCTGTGCGCGGGGATCGTCCGGCCGTCGTAATGGCGGCCCTCGGATACGACCGGCCAGCCATAGTTGGCGCCCGACTCGATCAGGTTGAGCTCGTCGCCACCCATGGGCCCCATTTCGACCTCCCAGAGACGCCCCTGGGCGTCCCAGTCGATGCCTAGCGGGTTACGGTGGCCCAGCGACCAGATCTGCGCCTGGACGGCGCCTTGGCTGGCGAACGGGTTGCCTGCGAAGGCGGTGCCGTTGTCGTACAGCTTGATTACCTTGCCGAGGTTGCTGGTCATGGACTGGGCCGGGGTCATCTGGTTGATCTCACCGGACGAGATCCATAGCGCGCCGTCCGGGCCGAAGAGTAGGCGACAGGCGAACTGGAGTCCGCCCGAGGCCTTCTGCGAGTGGCGCCAGATGACCTGGAGGCCCGATAGCGCGCCACCGCCGTTGGCGTCCAGCGTCAGCTTGGCCTGCGCGACTGCCCCGCCTGCCCCGCCAGTGCCACTCTCGGCGTAGCTGATATATATAATACTGTTCTCGGCGTATTGGGGGTGTAAGGCGACGTCGTGAAGACCGCCCTGACCGCCGTAGGCGACAGTAGGCACACCGGTGATAGTACCCGTGGACTTGGTGGCCGGGTCGACGAGACGTAGGTTGCCTCGTCTCTCGGTGACGAGGACACGGTTGTCGGGTAGGAAGGCGATCGCCCATGGCTCGGCATGGTTGGTGATGGCTGTCGACTTGAACGGCTGCTGGCGAGTGTCCAGATGTTGCGATGGGACGGCCAAAGCACCGGTCACCAATGCCAGAGCATAGGTGACAGAAAGTCCGAGATGCATCATATTCGGGGCAGCCTTTGCTTCCCAGTATATTGTGTTCCTAGACGATCAAGGGTTGAGTGACTCGCGTCGTGTAGGCTCTCTTTTCCCCCAAGGTAGGTAGGTATATAAGAGACGGGAGGACTCGAGCAACCTCTTGTCCAATTTCAGGCTATTCCCGGCCTTTAATGACTTGATATATATAAGGCTAATCAGAGTATCTACACTTCATAACCCCGGTACAGGTGGAAACGAGTTTCCCTCTCGTCCCTATCACCTGTCCCTTGTAAGTCTCCATGGATCGACAGCTTTGGCAAAACTCCGGCATGGCATTCCCACCCCAATCCAGCACAACCTTTTCTCTGTTACGGTGGCTGCCGGCGCCAAGACCGGGTGGTGTGCTGTATTTTTCTGGGCATCAATATACAAGTTATCAAACTCGTCGTCATCTTTTTTCTTCCTTGCACGATACGGGGGTTCTCGATCCGTCTCCGCTATCTTAGGACGTGTGATATCATTGTTGAGCATAACATAGTCAAGTACTTACTCTCTCCTTGAGACCAAAATTATTACGTTTTCAAGCGAAAATGGCGGGGGCCAATCATATGGCTCATAACCCATGCAAGAAGTCCATACAAACTATAGGACAGAACAAAGTCGAAGTCAAAGTCCAGAATGTCACCGATCCCAACAGTTCCTTTTCGGATTACTACACAATGCGATGCCTCATTGTTGGCACGATGTAATAACAAAATATTTCTGAGATGGCCGCTTTACTAGTTGTGATTGATTAAGCAACATATTTCGTCGTTTGGAAGAGCAAAGGGCATAGAAACCACGCTTTGTAAAGTGTACCTTTAGGTGCTGCCGCATAACAGAAGACTCTTCAGAACTTGCCATTCCATTATTTTGAAGTGCCACTTGCTAGCCAAACCTCTCGAAGATCTCAGAATACAGGCAGTTGCGAAATCTATTCTGACTCAAAATAGGCTGCTTTCGGCTATGACTTTGGAGGACGTACGTATTTGTCATAGCCACTTCTATCTAGATTATTAGCTTAGTACAATATTAAAGCAAAGTGCATCAGACCAGGTAGAAACAAGTACAACACAGCTTGCTAAGCGCCTCGTCGAATTCGCCCTTCGCTTTGAAACTTTTAGCTCGTAGTTGATCACCAATATCAACTCAGTTCATATTATTATTATATGTATCAATCAGCTGAGGAATCTAAAGCATTTTAGTTGCTGCCCCTGAAATGGAATGCAGATATTCACTACCAGCAGCCCATCGCTTGAACAGCACAAGAAACTAAATAAGCTATGACACGGACAAGCCGCATAGCCATACTTGCAAGCCACACTGAGTCCGAGAAGGCCGACCGCCTCCGAAGGCTAAGACATGAACCTGAAGATAAGGGGCTATTATTGAATTAAGTGGGGTGTGGTACGCTCCAACCACCTTTCTGCCGTATATATCATCCTCAATATACGATATACTGATACAAACCCCTGTTCCAAGCCCTTGAGCACAAGCCTTGTCACACAAGCACACCAAGAAATACAGGAACTCGTCAGATTACAAGTTCTATACTCCCCGTCCACGCAGCCATTATGTAGGCTGGACAATGTTACCACACTATCCGCCAGAATTCTTTCAAGCCCCCCACCCCCTCGGTGCCACAGGGTGAGCGTCGCTCCTTCTGAAGGCCAGTGTTTGATGTTTAGATATATAGCAGATTCGAGACGAGCAGACAACCAACACGAGGCATGGTTGTATGAGGGACTAGCTACAGACAAATCGCTAGAGTTGTATGCAGCTTAGTTGGTAGATACCGAGGTAAGGCTTGTGGGATACTTGAAACGATTCCTCAAGCCTCAATGCAACAACTGTCACGGTACGCTAAAGACTTCAGAGACTAAGGTATAAGCACAGACCTACGGCCCACACATATATATACTAGCAAGTGCAAACTCTGCTA